>JAAGAY010010493.1:29883-60450 GCA_011801015.1 Ardeotis arabs | reverse complement strand
AACGGCGAACGGGGGGGTACCCGCCGGGCGGGGGACCGTGCCACCGGAGGAGCCCCAGCCGCTCCGCTCCCGCCGGCGGGGCGTTGCGTAAATGGACTGCGGGGGGGAAAAAGGGAAAAAAATACCCGGTTATTAGCGCTTAACTGGCGAAGTTTTCGCCGTGCAGTTGGGTTAGGCAAGTGTCTGTCTTGACGGTTTTGTGCGCTTGGGGGAGGGGAGGAGGGCCGGGTTTTGATGTGGTAAAGCGGCGGAATTGCAGCGCTGGCGGAGCGCTCCATCACCCTGCGGTGACGGGCTGCTCTGCCCCAGAAGGGTCCCGCACCCGGCCGCGCTGCCGCCGAGCGGCTGCTGTTGAGGACCCCGGTGAAGGTGTCACATGGTTTGGGCATTACGAGGCTCAAGTCGCAGCTTTACATCTTTAAATAGCTGCCGTGGCAGGTTAAAAGTGTAGAGCCCAGAGATCACCTAAAATAGGGTATCGGGGCAGTTAAGCCAAAACCAACTTCTTTTGGTGGTACAAAGTCTATCCATCCAAATGTTGGGTTTGTGTGGGTTACGTCTTGTTGCTGCGTTAGAGCTTGTGAGAAAAACTGTCTGTGCAATTTGAGATTAGACTACAAATTTTCTATCAGCTTCATGAAACAGGCAGAGCAGCCCACAGTATTAAGCCGATATTTCTTTTGTTTCCTACACACCCAAATCCTGGGAGGTTTTTTCTTTGTGTACCTTTTGGTAGTTTTTTTCCCAAAGCCTGGAGGCTGAGCATCGAGGCTATACAGACTGTTAGATCTGAGTTAAACAGTACATTGCCTGGAGTGATGATCTAGGGGGGAACGTTTTAACTTGTACATACCAATATGGTGCGGATGACAGGGGAGAAGCCCTGGTGAGGTTAAATAGTCTGCTTAAGATAGCCTTGTGAGTCGGTAGGAAATGATGACAAAGGATTTCAAGTTTTCTGTAGGTCATTTGTAAGCAGTGACATGCTATGTCATGAGCTGATAAGAAACTAGATGTTTATCTACAAAGCAGAGATCTGTAATTGTGGAAGTGTATGATGTGCTGTTTGTCAGAATTGGGCTTAAATACACGAGTTTCTCTTGCTCCTTCTTTAGTGGCTGACATTATTCGTAGAAAAATTCACAAATGGGCCTCTTTAATGAAACAAGCAAGCTGATAATTACAGGGTGAGAGGCTTCTGAATGGCAGCGTGCTAGCTATCAGCAGTCTCTGGGGAGAGAGGGAGAAGATCTCTGACAAGAACAGAAATCTTCCTATTGCAACAGCTCGTTGCTATGTGTGTTCATACTGGAAATACCACTACTTTCAGAAGGAGGACTTCTTCAGCACAGTGCAAATAACAAAGTAAATAGTGACCAACACAACACTGTACATGACTCCTACAATCATGTGCTACTGCAGTGTATGTAGCTGTTTGTGTTAGAAGATGTAATAAAGAAGCATACTGCCACATGCACATAAAACTAAAATCCTTTCATTGGGGAGGCTCAAAGAGCAAGCTCAGCAATATGGTAGGCTCAGAGCTTCGGGTTCATATGAAGACAATGGTAGTAGGTGTGAGTATCCACTGCATGTTCTGCAGATATTCTTCCTTTTCTTTACCCTGCTGGAAGGTGTAGTTGTGAATAATGCTTTGGGCCCCACGGAAGCAAAATCCCTCTGAATGAGAGAGCATGAAAAATAAGTTAATTTGATGTGTCCAAATCTAAACATCTGTGTTCTTGGCTAAGGAGAGCATTGAAGTGTTGCAGGCTCCTCTGTTAGATGCTTACCCTGTCAGTTTGTGATGCTTGATGTGACACTGTCCAGCAAATGAAAATGGGTGTTCAGTGTGGTTGAACTCTGTTATCACAAATAAGAATTTCTCACAGGAGAAATACAGATTACATGTGTGGATTCATTAAGAACAGGAATTAAGTGTCCTTAAGTTTCTTAGTAGAAGAAACAGAAATCCATAAGAAAAGATTAGGCTAGGACATGAGCATAGATCATAGTTCATGGTGATAGTAATTAAGTAAATTTAGTAATCTGAAAAACTCATATTTAAGACTGCTGCCAGTGTGATGTGTATCAATTAACAAGACAATAGCAGTCTGAGTCTTGCTGTCTTGGGAGATAAGTATGTATTGATATGCTGACGCTGAGATGCAGTTCCCACATTTCTGACAGGATGCAGCCTATATTGGAAGGAAGCACTTGATGAAGATAAAAAAGGAAAAGCAGATTTTTCTGCAGGCTTTTTAACTTTATGAACACAGGGGCAAAATACTGCCATAGTTGAGTTTTGGAGGATTTTCAGATTTTAAATTGAATGTGTGAATGAGCTTCATTTAAATAAGTTGCAAGAACTATTCTGTTAACTCTCCTGTCCTAGGAGGAAATGTGACTCTAGAAAGGGAGATATCGAGCGTTGGTGTCACAAAGCAGTCAGGCTTACAGCAAAGGTGTGAGTTCTTAATGGGGGGGCGGGGGGGGGGGGGAACTACAGGGAGATGTCTGTTACCCAGGGTTCTTATTAATTACCCTCCCATCCAAGAAGCTGTAAGCAGATAGCTTTGGTGGTTTCAGTTGTTGTTCAGGTAGAAGTATAGAGATACACAATGCAAAATTCTGCTTGGTTAATGCAGTCAAATTTAGTAACGACTTAGGATGGCATATAAGGGGAAAACATGTAAACATTACCCAAGTATCTGAAGAAGCAAGAAGATACGCAGTCACATTCAGAGCTGTAAATTTGTTTCTTGGTATCCTGAAATACACTGTTGAATGAAACTTTCTGCTAAGTGAAAGGGAAAGCAAGTGTGTCCCATTTTGTAGATGAGATTATAATACTGATGACTTGTAGCAGCAGAGACTAATTGTTGTGCGCTTGCATCTTGCAGGCATCTGCATCATTAAGAGTTGATCTTATCTGGTCTCTTACCCTGTGTCAAAGATAATCTGGCTGTGCTGCTGAAACAAATACTTAAAGTCGGCAGTTAGTATGACTTAAAGCTGTATTTTTAGCTAGTTAACATAATTGTGATAACATTTAATTTACAACTGAGGTGGTAAATAACATCCTTGTTCTTACCTCCACATTGTCCGTGCTGGTGGATTTCCAGTAACTGTGGGAAGGAAGGTGGTATGTAACTTAATTCTTCCATCCTTGTTTTCTGTACCGAAAATGAAAGCCAGGTATTCTGTTTTCTGCAGCCTGTGATAGTTGTCCCAGGAACAATGATAGCGAGTCTGCTCTCACTTGTGTTGGTTGTCTGCTTGTGTTAGAAGCTTGTTAGGAAAGCTGGGAATTTGTAGGGAACTAGGCTTAGGTCCTTCAAAACATACCACCCACAAAGATGTAAGAAAACTAATGGGGGGGGGAGGTTTGTAACTAATTTTGAGGTAAAGAATGGACTGCTGGAGATCTTGCCTACTGTGTCAACTATTAAATTAAATATATTTAGGATAAGAGAATGAATGCCTAATGAAGTTATTGAGCATACTGTACAAGTTAAAAACAACAACAAAAAAAACCCCAAAATCCTGCAAACAAAACCAAACATCATGCCTCCCCCCCAGCCCCTGGAATCTGTAGTCACCATCTGTTTCTTGGGTGATTACAAGCTGATCTAAAAATTTAGCACTGCCTGGCTTCTCAGTGGCACTTGCTGCCTAATGAGCAAGTGGAACAATACGAATACATGGATCAAATTGCTTCCCCCCCCCCCCCCCCCCAGCATATTGCAGAGTACATCAGAAAGAGTGTACTTCCCGTGGGTGAAGAATTCAACAGATAATAAACTCCACGGCCGCCTTCAACTGCTCACATGAGGCACTGGGAGCCTGGTGCTGCTGTTGCACTCTTGACTGTAATCTGGCTTGATCTTTTTAACAAAACTGGAACAACACAAGGATGAAATAATAAAAAGAGTGAGAGCCATAGGACTCCTCTATCCATCAGTGTAACTCCTGGATTCATTCACTGTTACACTAGGAAGTGGTGAGAAAAAAAAGCATGACAAGTAAATGCATCTTTCCCCCTTATACATACTAGGATATGTTTGATCGTGGTAGGAAAGCTTCTGTATCTGTACAGAAAGCCATTAAATGTTTGTGTTCTTGTCAGTTTTCAATTTGGGTTTTTTTTCTTAGCTAGCATACTTGTCTTTCCTGTTACAAAGTTTTATCCAGATGAATACACAAATAGCTCACTCATGCCTGTCCTTATGTTTTAACATGACACTGGAGAGCTCGTTAAGTAAATGTGTACCCTCTTGGTTAGCGGCATGAATCAAGTTCCTCAGTACTGACTTACCTAGCCTCTCTCCCAAGAATCTCCTATCCTGAAACATTTTATAATTTAGGAAAATAACACTCAAAGGAGCTTATTGAGTAGATTGTTAGAAAGTTGAAGCCTAAATTAATTAGAAGCAAGGTTATGCCCGCTAGAGTAAAAACTATTGACTTACATTTACAGTCAGTTTTCTTTAAAGAGGGGAGAAAAATCCACAAAATAAAGCCACAGTACTTACTACAAGCAATATCTCTTCATGAGTTACAGGAGCTGATAACTTCTGGGTCCATATTTTTAACATACTCTTAAATAATGATGAGACTAGTGACACCCTGAGGATACCGTACTGTAGTGTTGACTCATGGCATCAGCTGTCAGCATAAAAGGTTGGTTGCAAACTGTGAGAAGGGGAGGGCTGCTCATCAGATGTGTTGTCAACTGTGTTGCTAGTATTTGTATTTAATGCAGAACATCGCTACTGGAACTGTGCTCTAAGTGGCTTTTCAAAATGCCTGAGACAAAGTAAAACTGAAGTTACTGATCTTAGAGTTAACTCGAGATTTGGAATAGTGGGCTTGGGAAAGAACTACAAGCCTTATGAATTGTTTAATGGAGATGATGGTAGACTACGTAGGAGAAGGCTCTTTCTAAGAAGCAGGAAGAAACAGCGTATTAAAAAGCATTGATTACAGCAGAGCAGATAATAAAGCAATTAAAACTATTTTAAAATAAAGTCAGCTGGGCACTCAGCCCAGATGTTTGTATATAGAAGGAAGTAGAACAGGAAGAGCTATTTGTTGAAAACTTGGTCGGTTTTTTTGGGTGTCAAGCTCTGTGTACTGCAGAAGTTAATTTGATACTGCTTTTGCAACTGAGTGGATGGATTAGTAAAAATACAAATTGTAAATATTTATTATGATTGGGTTAAAGGTAGTAAACATTCCTGCAAGAAATATAAATGGGAGTGGTATTTCATGTCCTCCTCTGAACTATTGAAAGCAAACCCATACAATAGCTTCTATTAGGGGTGAGATGGGAAGGGCTATGAAAAGAGCCCTGATGGCAGTTTCTAAGCTACTTTTCTGTAGTTTCTCTGCTCTGCAAGATAAGGTGCTGCAAATGCTAGAGGTTTTTTAAGCACAGTGGAGAGGGCTGGACAATGTACAGCAAAGCAAACAGGCAGCACAAATTTGTTTTGCTGACTCAACTTACTCCTCTTATTTGAGTATCCTGCACCAGGTGCCCTAAGAGTCTCTAGGGGGTTATTTTCAAATTCCTTGCTCATTAAAGCAGACACTTGCATTATGCCCATTGGCCAGATCCTGATAGATGTTTATTTTCTTCTTGTAGTTTCAGGGTGGCAAACTTTCTTTAATACAACTGACTCACCTCATTATGCAGGTCCTGCTGTACAGCCCTGTTTTCTGCTCTTCCTTGAAAACATCTTGTCCTGTAGGATTCCATAGGCTAGCTGTGTGTTATGCAACTTTAGAGTAAAGTGAAACTACCTATTATTTGCTGATCTTCAGTATAATCTTGCCAGAGCTAAGCGGTCAATTACAGTTGTAGTCAGATATCTTGACTTGTTGAAAGGTTAGTCATCTTTGTTGGACTATTAGGTTTTAAAGGCTTGAAAGAAGTACACGCTCATCTTCATTTTCTTGTGACTTAAGTGATTGAACACTGTTGTGGGTAACAGACTCCAGTAAGAATTCATTATTTTGCTTACTCCCAAGGCCTGTTTCCGTGTTTTTCCACTTATCATACTTGATGCTTACTATTTAGATGTTTAGTAGAAGTTCTGATTTCTTTTCCTCATTTTTACTGTTGGTAAAGCATATGTTTGCACTTTGCAAAATACTGAAGCAGTCTAAGAAATTGCTGCTTCGGGTATGGGATGGTAATGACAAGCCTTGCTAGTTTTCATGGTTTACATCCTGGTACGTGGTGAAATGGGTTACTTTTGAATTGTTGAGATGGTAAGTTCTCGCCTGTCGTTTGCTATGTGAACATCTGTCTTATGATCTTCCTATAAAGCCTGGGCTGTGCTATAATGAGTTAATTAGTGTTGTGCTGAGAGATTGCTTAATAAGGGTGTTGTGAAAATTGTTTGAAGTAGCTGAATGCTGTAGTGATGCATGTCACAAACTGAAAAGAAAACAGCTCTGTCTTCAAAGACCGAGGTTGAATAGTTTGCAGTAGAAATACTTAATGGCCATACACCTTTTAGAGTACTTATTTTTCATCAGACTTGGTGAGCAACTACCTTGTGTACTGAGGCACAGTAATTAGTCTAATCCAGCTCTTTTGTGTGCATTATAAGTTCCCAAGGCAACCTTAATATTCTTAACACAACTGTGAGTATATGCATGATCCTTTTAGATTATAAGACAAAATTTAAAAAAAAAATCACATTCCCTTATGTGGTGTTATTAGAAAGCCTGTGGAGCTCCTTGGTGAGGCTGAGACTTCCAGAACCACCTTGCAGCTGCTTCAGCTAACTGGTTTAATATTTCACTTTTTCCCAGTCTCCCTCTTGATGTCTCCATCATATGCTGCCTCACCTCTCAACTCTCTATTCCTGTGTTTGCATTTTATCAATCAAGTCTCTGTTATTTCAGTCTTCCTGGCTAACAAGTTCAGCCCTATATATTTTCCTTATCAGTAGTTACCCAGCTCCAAAGTAATAATCCAGTAAAAATAATACGCTTTGGGGAGTTCTTAGATGGACCATAATTTGCTGAAGTTCACTGTCCAGCCATGCAAACAGCTGTGCCAGCACAAAGAATGTGGAGTTGGTGGAAAAGCAGAAATGATGGGGCAACATAACTTCTTTGTAAGGAAGCACCAATTTAAATTAGCGTTAGGTTAGTCAAACCATAGCCTCTGTGATACTGAAGCTGGCTAACGCTGGAGCTGCTGGACTTGTTTCCACTCTCTGGCATTGATCTGATCCTATGGTAAGTTCATTTGGGGAGATGTGCTAGAGGCAAAACTAAATGGAGGAGAATGAACAGGGTAGGGTTTTTATACCACAACAGGCCATATCCACAAGTGTCAATCCCAGCGTAATAGAGGAGCTGCAAGCATGCTGCAGGGAGAGTGGAGGAAAGAGATCGATGTACGTGTAGTTTAAGGTGAGTTTTTATAGTTGCTTAAGACAGTTGGAGGGACTTGGATAGCTCAGGTGGGTATTCTTTGACAAGTGATCTCCCCTCTACAGCTTGGTTTCATGTTTGGTAGCCTTGAGTTACACTGCCCATAGTGTAAAAAAAAAAAAAAAAAGCAAACCACCCACCAAAACACCACTTGTTTAGAGAACTCTCACTGTGGATTCTGCACTTTCAACACAGAGACCTTTCTCAACTATTTTAACCTTTTGAATTAGTCGTGTATTTTGTAAGAGACAGATCTGCCTATATTGTACCTGTTAATTTTTGGTCATCTCTTCAGTCTTGGTCTTTGGAACATGCTGGACCATCTAACCTCATAATTTGCCTCCAGGTAGGAAGTAAACATCTTCAGAAAAATTGTGATGGCTTCCTAAGGACTGAAATTTTTGAAGTTGCTTTTAGAGGTAAATGCCAACATTTGGAAAACCTTCTAAACAATGGTAATTATTGAGAATCCTACCTTAAATGTTCTGTTGTAGGATATCAAGCATGTGACTGTAGCAATCTCTGACTTTTTTTGGTTTTTTGGAGAGAGGATAATACCCAACTTGGTTAGCCTGAGACCTGTCAAAATAAAGCAGCTTAGTAGCAATATTATATGGAACTGAGACTGAGCAATATCTGATTAACTTGTGGTGCTAAGCCTCAATAATTCTATTATTAAACTATTAGTTCTGATATAATGCCCTTCATCTGTGGCACGTCTTGTTGTAAAGTAAGCTTAGAGCTGTTTTGCAGAGTTTAGTTCTGCTTTGATCTTGTTGCCCAGTTTTTTGTAGACCCTTGCTAGGTCATCTAGGTGCCAAATGCATTTTTGGTACAGCAAGTTCTGACGCTGCAGTGTTGCTGATTGTTTCTGTTTAAGTGTACTTGTTTTCTCCCTCAGCTGTGTAAGTTGTCTGTAGTTAAAGAGTACTTATTGGTGTTATGGTGTGGTGTGGCCCCCATTGTGGGCTGGATTCTGAGTGTTTATAACAGAAAACTTTCTAGAGGAGCTCAGAGGAAAATACTCTTTATGTAATTGTTAGGGCCTTTACAGAGTGCAAATCTGATGTATTATGGTTACCTGGAGCTGAAAAAAAAAAGCCAGGACAGTCTTTCTGACTTTTTGTATTTTCATCTGAATCTAAAGCTAGTTTTGGGAGACCAAATTGCAAAATACCAAAAATTGAGAAAGCAGCTGAGTGAGGAGTGGGATATCTATTTTTATTTTTATTTTCAATTTTGTAGTTATGATCCTAATACTGCATGTTGCTTTTTTCTTAATAAAGGCCTAATGATAGACAAGGTTACTTCTGGCTTCTATGTAATTCTGAGAACAGTGGCACAAAAATTTGCATTCCGGCTAGTGGTTCTAAAATTTGTGCCTCTTTAATTGAATATCCCTTTTTCATGAAGTATTGTGTGATTTTTCTTTTGCAAGTAATGAAAACAATCAATAAGATGCTGTTTGGGTAGATCTCTCTTCTCTGGAGTTTGTACTTATGTACTATTCTGTTTCCAGGGGTTTTCTGTGCCTTTTTCAATCCTGAAAGAAAAATTACGTGATCTCTTCCAGACCTCCTCAAACAGCCTGTATAAAGTTATACAACTCCAGTTTTGAAGATGTTATGCAAATCAGTTCTTGATTCATAAAGTACATGTCTGAGACTGGTCCAAGTAGTGATAATATTTAAAGGCTTATACTTGAAATAAAATTATTTTTACAGTAAGTCCTTGAAGAGGAAGTACTTAGCAACATATTCTGTCTCAATTGGCTATTCAAAAGAGCTGGTTATCTTTCTGGGAAAGATAGCAGTCTCAAACAAGCTGATTTCACTGGAAAGCCCGTACCCCACCTCCTCCTCCTCATCTGTCACCACAAACTTGCAGTTGGAGGACTCAGAAATGACTCACTGGAGCTGAAATGCATTGTCAGATGCTCAGCGAGGTGCTGCAGCTCAGCACCACCCTCTTGTGCAGCAGCTTGGGGATGATGCAAACTGGGGTTTCTCTGCTTCTCTGGAGATAATAGGGTTAGCAGAGGACTGAAGAGAATTTTTCTGGTATAAGTATTCTTTTAAGTCTTGAGCAGAATTGTCAGATTAGTTGAGTTTGCAGTCTGACTCGTGATTCACTTGCAATGTGTGATATGTAAACCAGCCGCCTTCTGTGCTTGCACAGTGGACCAAACAATAAAAGCTTTCTGGGTATTCCACAGGCCAACAGAAGACAACTGGTAAAACTAACTCACAGGAACAAAATCTTAGTGCTTGTTAGCACACCTGCTTTTAGGCAAAAAGCACTGCAACCACTGTTTTCAGAACATCTTGCCTGTTTCTATGGGTGCAGGGAGTTCGTGATATAGCAGTTTCTCCAGCTGTTATTTTGGGCTTCAGCTGATTCAACAATGCTGCTTTCTTTTCTACCTACAGCTGCAGGCGGTTGTAGCTGGTTATTTCATTTGAGTGAGCAATGTCCTTCGAGCTATGTTGGCTCAGGGATGTTAATAGGGTTCAGATGTCTCTGGGCTCACAGAATCCTACACTCCTTGTCCCTCCTCAGCTTGTTCTGCTGTAGAACATCAAAGCAAAACAGTGTTGAGATCTTGAGCATCTGAAATCTTGCTAGTGCTCTATGCCTTTTTATTGTTGAGAGTGGGGTGGATTTATTTCGTTTTCTACCACATCTCCCAATACTGCTTGTCAGGGTTTTTTTTGCCTATGTACAACAATTATCTGTGGTTGGTAGTGGTGTTTTTAGTTCCCTTTTCAAGCTAATTACTCTTCAGACATAGTTTTTGCGCTTGAATGGATCTTTCAGAGAAGGTATATTGTAAGTTTCCCCTTGGAAGGATGTTTTTTAATATTCCTGTCTTGTTGAGGAAATCTCCCAGGCTTTCATATTTAAGTTGCCAACTTTTTAATTTTCCTGTGAAGGACTTACTAAGATTTTCTGGTTGAACGTGACTTGCTTCACAATTAGAGGCTGAGCACCTAAGAATTTACTGGAAGAGCCTGAAAGTAGTGGTTCCTGCTGCAGGATGTGTTGATCACCTGAAAGAAAGATGAAGGTTCATCGGGATATGAACAGTGGTGACTCTTTTACAATGGGCTTGTCCTTGCTAACTAATATGGAGTGATGTGGCTGAGGCCTTGTTCACGCAATTATAAATGCCCTACAAAATATGGAGACTCCTCTTTCCTGAAAAGCCATGTTTCCAACCATCTTACAGTAAAATGTATGCAATGATGGGTGGTTTGCTGGGTGTTTGTGTGTTGCCCAAGTGGCTAAGTAGTCCTTATGTTACTTGACATGTAAAAATGCCTTTTTGTCTATATCTCTTAAGAGTTATTAGGGGCAGGAAAACATTCCTCTTGTTTGGCTTCGTCACAGGATACCATACTATTCTTGTGGGAACAAAAAGCTGAACAAAAGTTCTGAAATTAAGTTTAATTAGGAACAGAGAGAGTTGAGGGGTACAGAAATATGGCTACCTGGCAGACAATATTAAATCCCTTAAGTAGCTGTTCCTATGTGTGTATGTTTACCTCAATAGCAAGGCTAAAAGTAATTTTTAAACTGCATTTGTAGTTTAAGGGAGCCTGTGTTACTTTGTTTACAAGGTGGAATTAAAATATGATGGTTTAAGGAAATTTGTTACTTTTTGTAGTTAAGGTGGCCAAAGGCATAGCCATGGTTGTACTCAGATGGTAGGAAGTAACTCCTGAAACTGAAGTAACCTGCTTGCTTTTGGTTTTGGTGAAGACATCATCCAGGAGATCTGTCACATATAAACAGATGACTTATATTTCAGAGTTGCTTGTTAAAACTCAAACTTATATTCTGACCAATGTTAGCCTCTTGATAAGCAAAAATGAAAGGAACCTGGATCATTGGTGTTTTGCTGTTAGACTGCTGACATATATATAGTCTGCTCCTCAAAAAAAAAAAAGGGAAGGGTTTTAAATGTTCTGTGAGCATTGGATTTACTGGTTGAAGGTTGGAAAAGAGTTAACTTGGGAAACTAACGCATTTCTGACATGGCAAGCACTGTTTATATTTGAAAAACAAACAAAAAAAAAATCACTATGCCCTTTGTTAAAGGAAGAACTTAGATGTTATTGTGTAAAGTTCTCAAGATCAAAGTTGTATAGCTATTCGTAAAGACAAGTATTTTTACTGCAAAGGCTTCCCTGGTTTTCCTCACCTGCTGCTGAAAACTGACTCAAATAGTGGTGCAAGCTGACTTGGATGATGAAACTTAATACTATCTTCAAGTAGGTGGAAGAAGCAACAGAGGGCTGAGATAGTAAAGCATAGTCCTTCAGATGCATGTTCTTCACAACTTACCATTGTTTTCCTAACTGACAAGTTTGAACTCAGAATTGATTTGTCAAATTCATGCTAGCTGTTTTGTGCTGTTTTCCCCTTATTTAATAGACTAAAGAATTGAGCCCTGTAATAAGTTTTTCACAGAAGCTATTGCTGTGTGTCACCTCCCCTGCCACGCAGCTCCACTGGGGGATGCAAATACTCAGCTTTCCATGTGCTATGGAGCGTATCTGAAGCTGTGCTCCATGATTCTGGTGCACCCCATTTCTTCTATACCAGATTGCAATATGGGCTAATAGTTGTCTGGGTAGTCATGTTTTTTCCCCTCTCCTCATTTGCCTGATATGCCAAATACTTCAAATATAATTCTGCAAGTTGTAACCACATAGTGTACTCAGCTTATAAAAAACGATCTCTTGATTGTTGAAATGCATTTGGTCAAGGAATGCTAAGCCTTGTTATAGCATTGATGTTGATGCTGTTGTGCCATACAGTAATCTCTCTGCAATTTGTGTCAGACTTCTTAACCACTCTTTGAAAAACATGCATATGTCTGACAAAACTAACTTCTGGTTAGTTTTAGGCAAGCTTTCAGATATACCTCAAGCTCTAAGCCATTAGATATTGTGAACAAAAGGGTCCCCTCCCACCTTCTGCATTTGATGTTGTTTGGAATCGTTTTGCAGTAACAGCTCTTCCAAACTGAGGCTTCAGAGACCATTTTTTCAAGAAGCTTGACAAACTAGGAATGAAAATGCTCAGCTTTTAGGCTGCTTGACCATAACATAACAGCATGCAGTGAGTCACACCACTGCCACTGCGTAACTGAGGGGAGCTTGCAATTTTTTAATATTTTAATTGGTTTAAGAAATAGACTAGTCAAAGGATTGGTATTGTTGTATTTTACTGTATCTTCCAGGACAGAACAGATGATTTCCTGCCTAATTAACCTATTGCTTTGTGAAGTGTTTTCTAAAGCCTTGAGTTTCTGTGCATTTACATATATTTGCATAAGTAATGCAAGGAGGAGACCGCTCTGGAGAATCTGACCGGTATGTCTGGTGGAGTTGGCAGGATTTGCTCTTGCACTAGCTACCTGTTTCACAGCTCCATCTGAGCAGACAGCTTTGCAGCTACCTTGGAAAGGCATATTAAATGAAACAGTGATAGAAATGTAGTCAGACAAATCCAGCCACATCCTCTGCTCCTAGTCAAGTCACACTGGCCCAGGTTACGAGCAGTGAAATCCACTCTTAAAAGCGTACAAGGTGACTGAACATGTAGAGGTACTTATGTGGAATATGTAACTGTAACCTTGGAAAGGTAACTGACACCAAAAATTTGAATGAAACAAAAAAATAGTGCAAGATTGCTTCAAAGCTGAGTTAAGCTGACAATGAATGGAAATTCTCCACAACATTGTTGATAATCTTTAGCTATCCAGGCTATAACTGCAGAATAGTTGCATTGCTTTATTAGAAATACAAAATGTTTCCTGTGTCAATATAAACATATTTTACACAAGTGACATTTTCCTTGTCACTTAGCTCTAACACTATAAAACTGAAGGTATTTAATCTCATTAACTTTCCATGTGACTTACTGATGAATGATTTCAATTATTTATTAGCTCTTTTTTCTTTTTTATCCCTTCGAAGGGGTGCTTAAGGTCAGGAAGCATGAAATAACTAACCCAAAGCCAGTAATGCTGCAGCATAATGGCTTCACTCCTGAAGATTTCCAGAGATCTAAAGCTGCACCTTCCCTCTCTCTGTCTGGAAGGGGAAGAGTGTTTCCTAGGACAGGGGAATTTTGTGTGGGGATTTACATGTTTTTGGACAGAGTTATGTTTCACTGTCCAAACAAGTCCACTGCAGCTTGAAGTTTCTGCTGGTATAGGCTTTACCAACAGACTTATCTTAATAAGCCAGTTTATTCTTGAGTTTGTTGTCCTCTAGCAACAGACACTAAATTCTTCTGATCAGGTCTCTTCTAATTAGCTTCATCTCTCTTAACACTTGATCAATATTGCACTTCCTGTGTCATGAAAAGAAGCACTAAAATCTGATGATTCTGATATTGCCAGTTTAAATACCAGCCTCTTAACAGAAATGTTTTTGAGATGTATTTGCAGCAAATGCCAGCTGACTAAAACGTAAAGGAAACAAAGGTGTAGTCTCTGTATGGGATTTTGTAAAAAATACTTTGGAATACAGATAGTCAAATCCATAGTAACTTTTGGGTATCTTGGAAATGCTTTTGTTTGTCCCAATGGGAGAGACTGACACCAAGTCTTAAGTCTATTGCTGAACTTAAAATTGAATGTATTAGCCTTAATCCATCTTAGTATTCTGTCTTTAGTGCTGTGGTTTTTGCAGTAAGTGATAAACCTCAGCAAGCTGTTCTGCATTTTTGTCAAGAAAAGGGAAAATTATTCTGCATTTTTCAATTAGTCCTCTGATGAGACTCCTTCCTGGCATTATGTGAAACCATGGAAAGTCATCTTTGCAGAAGAGAAATTTTATGCTTTTTTCCTGTGCTTAGAGTCTGTTCCCTTCTATTTTTGAATGTGCATCACTTACACCTCTGTGGCTGTGTCCTGTTCCAGTCTAGGGTTGTTTCTTAGTAAATCTTTCCCCTGAGGGAAAACTTATGCTTACTCAGAATAACAATTTGTTGGATAGGTAATGCTATATTAGCTTGTTTGTATCTGCATGTCTTTAGAAAATCTAACTATATGCTCCTAGTAGGAGTCTTGGAAGAAATAACTTTAACCTGTGATTCAGTTTTAGATGTTACTTAACTTTTACCTCCTTTCAGCAGCAGGAGTTGTTGGTCTTGGTCCTGTTCTTCCCTTCCTTTTTTAACCAGGCTGTTTAACTTACCAATTCAACAGGAAAAATATCTTTCTAGGGAGGAGGAGATATTTTTAGGAAATTAAGTAGTTGCTGATGGGATCTGACAAGTACCAGAGCCAGTACAAAAGGGATAGGCAGGCAGAACCACCTGGCAGGGTGCAGGGAGTAGCTGGGCAATGAGTCTGTCTCCCTGGTGATGGGAGCGAGCTGTTGGGTTTGGTGTCTTGCATCCCTTCAGCCTCATTCTTTTCAGTTTTAACTTCACTCATATTGGGTACGCTTGCAAACTCTTACAGCAGTAGTACTCTATAGCTGTCTTGAGCAAGCAGATATATTTACATGGGCAAAAAAATGTAAGAGGACTCTCCTTGAAATGACATACATTTTTCTGTGCAGCCACAGTGCACTGCCATGTGTTTTATATGGTACATCTAGTAGTTAACTGGCTTACTAAAAAAAACTTATTTTCTGCATCTACTGCTCTCCAACACGCTGTTTTAATTTGTGTCTTTGTTCAGAGACTGACATAACTCTCCTCTGCCACTCCAATAAGACATGCTTCAAATTCAAGTGGTTTTTCCCTGAGTGACTTAATTGTCTTTTCTTATGTGATCTTTCTACTAGACTGTGTCCCATCAGTATAAATTGCAGCAGATCAGCAGCACTACCTGTGGCATAAGGTAAAGGGATAAATAACTCTAATCAAGCCCTTCTCAACTGTGTCTGGCTTTAATAAAAGGAGGCTGAGTTCCTACTGCTTATTTTATGCTGGCTCTAGTATTTATCTGATCATCCAGTAAATCAATTCAGCTTGCTAAAAGACCAGAGACAAATCTGACAAAAAGTCTTGTGTTTTGGGCTTTTGTTCTCATTTTTGCTGGGTTCATAGGCTGAACTGGCTTGCTTTCTGATTGAAGGGATTGCTAGAAGAGGGGAAGAGGAGGCGAGACTGTTCCCACTTGCCAAGCAGCAGACCATGTAATTCAGTTCAGCCCTGAAGCAAAAGGCTGGAAACCAGCAGCCTGAGCTGATCTAACTGCTGGGTACTGGTAAGGTCAGTCTCCACCAGCTGAGCTCAACAAAAGGCCTGTCAAATGCCAGAGGTGAAGGAGTGCTGCATCTGACTGTCAAGCTGGCTTAGATGACCATGGAGCTACAGGCAGAGAAGATGAGCAAAGCTAACACTGTGGTGCTGCATTACGTTGTACAGTAAAGTCTTTTGCAGTTGAAGTAGTTATTCTGACAATGAGTGTTTTTACTTTCTTACACTGTTAGGCTTCCATGTGTCAAACCTGATACCTGGCAGTACATATTAATGTGCTTTCAAGACCGGATTCTAGGCTATGCGTGAGTTACGGTGCATGTGCTTTGCGCAACTATTCTAGCTCTTCCTTTTCTTTAATGATAGGAGGTCTGTGTGGGCTTGAGGAGTCTGCAGAGTTGAGTTGACTCCACACAGGACATGGGCATCAAATACTTTCAGAGTATTCTGGACCTTTCTGAAGCAGAGTGGTTTTGTTTTTTTTTTTTTTCCCGGCTTCACTTTCTACCATTGTTTCTGCAAGAGTTGTTTTAGTCATGGCTATCTACCTTGATTTTTTTTTTTTTTTTTCTGATACCTTAGATCAATAAAATACTATCATCTGAAGGTCTCCAGAGAGAATTGTGGCTGCATGCAAATGCTCATGTTCTTGAAAAATGTAGCACTCCCCAGCTTTCTTGGGATGTGGCCAGAGTTGCTGATCTCATTTTGATCTTGTACCATAAAGACTTTTGTTATTGTGATTGGTTTTAACACTTCCTCCTCCTTTCAGTGTTTTCTACACAATACTGTTGTAAGAGCTATGTATTAGTGCATGCTGTGACTCCGATGAGCAGTAGACTTGAATTAGGTTTTTAGGCAAGAATTTTGATGCTTGACTCTAGCATACTAGTAGAAAGCACTGGAAAATGCTTGGGAACTGTCGTTTTATCTCCATGGGTTACATTTAATACTTGAACTCAAATCTTGGATGCTAACTATGGTTCGTTTCTGTTAAGTGTCACTATTGCCTTGCTTTCCTGTGGCTGAAGAAGTCTGGTGGTGATGGTAAGGGTTAGCAGCTTTGCAAAAGATACTGAATGTATGTGAAATTTAGATGATGTTAGGTATGTCTGACTGTGTATGTCTAATATGCAAATGTACTGGTGCTGAGGTAGACAGCTACTTTCTGTATATGCAACAAAAGAAAACTGTGAATACTGTACCAGAAGTGGAGAATGGCATATTCAAGTACATCCTTGTAATTTCAGGGGACTTAAAACACAATCAGTGGTCTTGGCAGATGGCCAGCGGCACAGGCGGCTCCTGGAACTCTTCCAGCTGCTAATGGAGTGGGAATTCTGATTAAATTCAACTGTGGCCACTGCGTCTTGGTCTGCATGTTTCTGTATGTGTTAAAATGTATGTTTTTCTAACTATTTATTTCATTTAAAATTCTATTTTAATACTCAAAGGCAGCTCTACAGTATCCTCACAACATTCATCCCTCCTATATGTTAAGCACAGTAAAGATCAAAACACCAGTGTTGTGTGAGTGAGAGGCTGCAGTGTACTACATCACATTTTCTATAAAAACTAGCTGTTCTGAAAGCTTTGAAATATTTCTATGTTGGCAGCCTCAAATCCTCCCAAGAAACACTGCTGCGTTAGGTTTATGACATCTTTTCTATTGTTGACATAATTAACTGGTTTTAAAAAAATAGTACAGCAGAATTGTGGTGTGGTAGATGGGGCCTTTGACAAGACTTCAGGCTCACCAGCCTGCTGGATCAGTTGTCTGCTCATCCATTTTACTACAGCTGAGACGGTTGCAAAGAAATAGAATGATAGGGTGATCCCTTATACTTCAAGATATGTCAGTGAAGGGAGGAACATATCAAAGCAAGGTGGTAGGATGAGGTTATTTTAATTTAATTTGGAAGAAACGGGATTTATCAAACTCCAGACCCCAAAGAATAAATATATAAGAATTGCTAGGCTAATGTCAAAGACAAGTCTAGTTCTGCAAGTGCATTCCTGTTAAAATACTTCCAAATGCTTTTTACTTTGCTGCCACAACTACTTTGGGAGAAGGGGAAAGTAGATTACTGTAGCATTTGTATGAGTGCTGGTACTATTCTATGGAGTAGGTGGCTATATTGCGTTAGTTCAGCTCTATGTAGAAGTACGTTAGGATATTTTTTTGCATTACAGATTTGTCAGGTTAAGGAGTCAATCTAATTTAATTCAGGAGCAGTAAGAGGTGAGGTAATACTTTCTCTGGAAAATATCTTAGGCAATTGATGCAAAAACATAACTGCCTAAATGTCTACAAAACTGAATGGCTATGCCTCAATAAACTTGTAAAAGAGTTGGTGAGAAGACGTCAAATAAGACTATCTGTAAGAGAAATAGAAGTCACCCATCTGAATGATTTGAGAAACTCTTTAGGTTCTTGGTTCTTGCTTAGGTGTTTTTTGTTCACAATTATTAATATATCATTTTACAATACAATGAAGTAACTGAAGTGATGTCATATAGATAGGTTTTAGTGTCTTTGAACTGCCCTTATTATTCCTTCAGTATTGTTAAATCCTGCAATAAAACTTGCAATGATTTAATGTGCTATTACATATGCAATGTTGTTATAGCGATCTATGAACTTTAAATAATGACTTTTTATTTATGAAAAAAAAGATGAATCTGCTTCATTGCTGCATTTCTCTCTCCAGTCATACTTTTGGACCTTGCACTGGTGAGCTTGCAAAGTGTTGTAAGTGAATAGAGAGCAGTCTATGTGTAGCAAGGCTTCTAAGTTCCTGCTAGACTTTGCAGTCTTTCTGATGGGACTCCAGCAATACTTGCCACTTTTATATCTTTAAGCAAGGCTCCTGTGTAGTGAGGGGAGGCTATTGTGTGTGGAGTAGTACCTTGACTCTTACAGAAGTGGAAATGTGTATTGTACAGAAGGGCCACACAAATTAAATTATCTTGAGACTAAGGCAATTAAAACTAAAGCTGAGAGGTAAAACTAGGGACCTATGTTCTGTCCCTTGCTGAAAAAGTGTAAGGTTAAGCGACTTGTTAGTTATCATGATGTGGTGAGCATTAGATACATTTATTTCAGTGTGTTCTAAAGCCAATATTCTACTTCTAGTCAGAAGAAATGTTGACTATTTGGAAGTCAAGTATAAACGTCAGTTGGATGTTAAATATGCCAAGTATTAAAAATCTTGTTTTAAACACTGAAGTTTTGAGGGAAGACTAAGGAAATAAAAAATCAAAATTATTTTTGGTATTTTTGAACCTCCATTGTGTGTTGTGGGTAAATCAAGGCCCTGTCTTCACACTCTGGAACTACAGAGTAACCTGTTTTGAAATGCATTAGCTTCCTTCTAAGCACCATTATTCTGGAAACTGATGGGAAAACTAATTCTATAGCTAATGCAAATTTAATGTTGTGGCATAAATTATAGATCTCTTTTGTATAAGAAGTGATGCACAGTCTGTAGCCTGTGGGTGGGGAAAATGAGCAAGATTAAGACTGGGTTACACTGTTCAGGCCTTTGTAGTTCTTGTAGACTTTAACTGTTTTTCAGCACAAGTTGGTGATAAGATGATAGTTACTTGTCACTGCAATGTGTGTGCATAATATACATTAACTAACATCTGAAACTGAGTGAAAAAACATTTGGTCTTGTATGTAGGTGTTGTATTATTTTTTTTCAAGGAGAGTGTCACCTACCTATCAAATCGGAACTGACCCTTTTAAAGCTGTCTTGATGTTTCAGGTAAATCTAACGGGTCCCTGAGTAGATAACACTAGCTGTGTTGGGCTAGCATTGTGAAGGAGCAGCAAATGTGTATTTAAGATCGTGTAGTGCCTCTTAACCAAGTACAGTTTCTTCATGTGAATCTCATAATTGTTTAAGACAGTTTTTCTGTTTTTAAATCCTGAATTTAACTCCTGTTTTGCAAACATAACTTGGATAGTGTTCCCCCCCTCCCCTTGTTAGAGCACTAACCTAAAAAAGTTTGATGCTTCTCAGAGACGGTGATTACTTTAGCTGGTAGAGCATCTGTTCCTGTCTATCCTACCTTCAGAATAGCTGTGAAGGGATATTCTCCAACAGATGTATAGTCCAGTACCATTTGGAAAACCATTGGCTTGAATGAAGCAGGGAATTTGGCTGGTTTCACTCCTTCCTTTCTGAAAAAGCACCAAAAAGAACAGTATCGTGCCCAGCTCAGAGTCTGCCTTCTGCTTTTCCTTACTGTGTAAGTCACTGTGGGGATACAGACTTATTTACAGCAGTAGCTGGAAAAAGCAAACTTGATAGAGAAGTACCTCTAATGTGTGGGTATTTCCAGCTTTTTCTATGTAGTATGCTTTATAATTTTGAAAGGTTAAGTTGTCTTTTGTCTGATCAGAGCACTCGTGTTTTGAAGGATACTTACTGCACCTATTTCCTTACTGATGCCAAATAAAAGCAAGGTGAAACCGAGCATGGAAAATACATGAAAGAAAGATGATGCTCTGCAGTGAGTGCCTTAACGTCTGTGGTGTGCTCATGTGAACCTGGCTGTTCCTACTCAAGACTGTGTAAACTTAACCATAAATGCAACAGACAAGTGTCTGTTTTCCTGTACTTACAGAAGGGATTTCATCAGACTTTTTTAGTAATTTCCGAAAATCCATTCTCTTCCATCATCCCACCTTTTAGCAACTATTGAGAAGACATGTTTTATCAAAAATAAAGTACTCTGGCTTAAAATTAAGTTTGGAGCATGTGGCTTCCTTTTGTTCAGGAAGATAAGGAGGGACCCTTTAAAAAGCAAACAGGCAAAAAAAATTTTAGCCACAACTTTCTTTTAGCTATTGCTGTTGGTTTCCTTATGCACTAAGTAATTCTTGGCCTTATGAGTGTTCTGTAAGGGCTGGAGTTTGTCCTCTGTGCTGGGATCTGTAGGTCTTCAGTCATTTGACTTGAGAACACTAGCATATATAGTTGCATTGAAATAAAGACTATGCATGTGAGGCTTCTGCTTCACGAGTTGAAATAGCTACTATCATCTCAAAAGACTTCTGAGAAAACATTTCTCCTTGCTAGGATGTGTGTGGAACATGCAGTCAAAAGTAACATCTGCTGTACAAGACTTTAAATAAGACTTTTTATAAATAAAGAACATTTTACAAGGACTACTCTGGAAAATGAAATATTGAGCTATATTCTTATCCACAGTATAGCTGTAAAGCTTTTTGCATTGTATGAATTGTCCCAGCTGGTATATAGCAGTGCCACCTGTATCCATGACACTTACTGCCTGTTGCTCACATCGAGTTACTGAGTGCGTATATCTGAACAAAACAGAAACACTAACTAGCTTGCATATTGTCGATTTTGGTCATAAGACAGCTTCATATTCTTTACTTCAGTTACTGATTTATGCAATATATCCACATTTGAAGCACAGTAATCTATTTTAAGTGGTATTAGCAAAAATTCCTGAGGTACATGGGAGCCTCAATTGCAAAATTGTGTATGGGACAATGCGTATGAAAGGACCAGGTGCAAGATAAGCAGTTACTACTTACTTTAGGAAATGCTTCAGCTCACAATCTGTATAAATCTGGTCTGCAGATTTAAATATGGCAAATATCTGCTAAAAATGATCTGAAGTCTACTCCCTCCTGGACTTCTCACCTGTTTAAACCAAGACCCTGACTACTTTGATTTATTTATTTTGAGACCAATTATCTGCTGTTGTGTGATGCTGAGACCAAGTTGTCTCTGCTTGATGCTTGGCTGATGAATGCATGGCTGCAAAACCAGGAGTGGTGCTGCCCTTTTAGGGTCTATGACATCCTGGTCAATAGTAGGAATGCTATTAGAAAGTAGGCTTTTGTTGGAAGGAAAATGAGATTCTCATACTGCCAGGGAGAGGATCTGGATCTCAGGAACTGCAGAGTGTTGAGCACAAGTGGTTTGACAGCAGTACTTGATTATCAGCCAGTAATTAAGGTACGCAGTTCACCTCAGCTTGAGTTGCTGTGTGCTGACTGCTGCTAGTTTAGCGCTAGCTCTGATATCTTCCTGCTGTGTTGCAGCCTCTGGGTCTTTTTTGTTTGTTTCCTGTGATGTGGCGTTGCTTTTTGTTTGTGGGGTTTTTTTACATTAGGGCTCAGACATACCAGTTACCGAAAAGGATGATGGAGGCATTTTTCAAGCCTTTATTTCAGAACATTGAAAAGAATGGTTCTGTTCATCCGCTTTTGACGGGTATAGTAAGAAATCTTTATATTTTAAACATTTTTTGATGATGAAGGAACTTCTCCAAAAGGCAGAAAGCAAGACCTTGGCTGCCCTCCACTCCTCCCACACATTTTCCATACATGAAACTTTGTACACAAGGTTAATTCCTCAATGTGTTTGTCTATTTCCCTAGGCTCTGCTCTTGCTTTGCCTCTGCTGGGGAGCCTAACTTTGACTTCTTCCATAGCTCCATCTTTAACAGGGGAAACTAGGTAGCTTGATCACTTGCCTAGGAGTAACCTATGTGATTAAGAGAGGAACAGGTCAGATTTTCAGATAGTGCAATACCATGTGTGTTTATGAACTGCTGCCTTAGCTATTTTCTCTTCCAGAGGAATCCTTTCCATTCCTGCACAAAGGGATTTCATCTTCGCCTCTTCCCTAAGCTCCTGTATGCTCCAGATCTCGGAGTCATCACATCACATACTTGAAATGAAGATCCATGCTAATGCTCCTGTATCTTATCCCACAACAGTAAATTCATCAGTATTTGAAAGCAAGCACGTATTTAGCCTATCTGCAAAAAATTTTTAAAACAAATGTGATATTGAGATAATGCTAATGCTTGTGACTAATCATATCTTGGAGCACAAATGCACTGTTTTGTCCTTTTTCCCAGATCAATCTTATTTCAATATAAACCCTTCTGAAGCCTTTTAAACCTAACCTTGATCTAGCATGTGTGCCACATGTGATCGATGTAAAGGTACTTATCTCTCTGTTCAGAGTGGTTCCCAAGTAACAAACTACTGCCATGTACTCATTTCCTGTAATAGTCAGGGTTTGTAAACAAAATGGTGTTCTTGTTTGTGAATGGTTTTGTGTAGTTTGTCAGTAATCCATAGGGACCCTGTCTACAAGGGTATGTCAAGTTATTTGGTTTTATTGACTTTCATTGAACTACTTCACAGTCTGGATGATAATGTTGTGGAGTTTTAGGGGGAGGATGATCTGGGTGCTTTTTAAATTCGTGTATAAATATGTGGAAACTGGATTTATTCCAGTACTGATACCTTGCAGTGAGAGAAGGACTTGGTGAACCAAATAAATTTCAGCTACCACTTTATATATTGAAAAAGAAAAAAAAAAAACCCCCCACACAAGCCCCCTAATAAACCAATTTGGCAGAGATTTAGGAGAGCCATATATCTAACTTTATCAAATCCATGTTTCTGTGTCTTTGGAACTTTTCGCCCACTCCCTCCCTTTTATTTTAGGGGATTGAAACCTAATTTAAGAGTCAATGGAAGCATCTGCTTGTGGAACAAATATTGTGGTGTGCACCAGCTGTGCTTATTACACATTTCTTACACAGCATGGCTCAAAGAAATAGTAGGTGAGAGTAGACTAGTTTGTACTTTTTAAAGGAACATTTAAACCTTTCTAACCTTTTGTACATCATCAAATACATGTATCAAAGTCTTAACTCATTCGAAGAGATGCTATAAAAAAAGATGGGGAAAAGAAAAGCTTCTTAAAAAGAAAGTAACCAGACAGCTCGTGAGACCTAAAACCTCAAGGTGACATGGAGTGTAGCGGAGGAGATGGAGATATAGGACATGAAGATCATATCAGAAGCAGAGTGCCAATGTTTGCTATCTAGCAAGAGAATTACAAAAGGGCAGAAGAAAGCTGGATAGTATGGAGACAATTGGCAGCAAGACAATTGCCTTGAAAACAAAAAAATGAGCAGAAGGAATGTTCAAATGAGTTAAGTAAAAATCGTGAGTCTGGTAGTCTAAATGTAAAACATTGAAAAATTTGTGGGTGACAAAAGGGATCAAAACTGATGATGATGATTTCTTCCTGCAGGTCAGGATACATTCCTGAACTCTTCTTTGCAAAGGACTCCAGCTGATGGGTCTAACACAGTAGAGACAGGAGAAGAGTTTATGGGAGTAGCTGACAGCATGGTCAGCAGCTAAGTATCAGGATAGGCGGGTATTCCCTCTGATTCTGAAAACTCAAAGATTAAATAGCTAAATTGCTGATGGTGGTATGTAAATTACTGTCTAACTTCTACCATGGTACTGGGGTATAGAGAATGACAGATGTGATGCCAGAATTTAGGTAAAGGAGACTGTAAGTGCGCTTGCAGGGCTGTAATCCTAATGTCTGAAACAGTCAAATTCGTGGTGTTATTTATGCAGATATCCAATGCTTTTGTTTTTTATTATAGTCTCTGCTTGGGAAAAGTCAATGTGACTTCTGTAAGGAAACCTGTCTTTGCAACCTTGTGGAGATTGTTGGAGGGCTAATAACCGTGTGGATAAGAGTAATTTAGATGTGTCTAATTTCCAACTGGATTTTGAGTGTCCTTCACCCAAGGCTTTAAAGGAAGCTAGTTAGCCATAGCATAAGAAGGGAAGGCTTTTCTGTGGATAAATAATTCCCTAAAAGATAAAGAACAACTGGGTATGAGAAAATGCTTAGCTGTATCAGTAGATAACTGGGCAGTAGGTAACTTCTAGGTAGGATTAATTACTGTGGGAATTTAACGCTTTCCTAAATTATCTGGGTGAGTCCTAGTGACCAGTGGTGAAGAAAGCTTGCTGATGATACTAAATAATTTCCAGTGTTGTCATTTGTCAGGGTAGCTATCCAAAAGCAATACATTGAGGAGGACAGCCCCAGCTTTGCATATAAAATGATGAATGCTAAACGGGCCGTACCCATTCAGGAGCTAGGTCTTAGTATTATGTCAGCATTCAATAGGAGCCAAGCAATTGTTGTGAGTTAGTAGAAGAGGAACTGAGAGTAAGCCAGAAAAGGTTGCTGTACCACTGTGTAAATCCAGCTTGCACCCACAGTTTGAATGCTATGTGCAGTCCCCTTCTCCTGCTAAGAGGTATAGTAGAGCTTAAAGCTCAGTTGAGGGCAACAAAGATGATCAAAGATACGGAATAGCTTTGATGTAAAGGCTTGATTAAGTCAAGACTTCTCAGTCTGGAAAAAAGATGTCTGAAGGAGATGTGAGAAGTCTCAAAAATCATGAGTTAAACTGAGGACTGGGTAGGAAGTGGTTTTTGCCTTTTTCCATTAAAGATGTAAAAGCTAGGTTCAAAACAACCAAGTGGTTCTTCATGCAGCAAATTTGGGTGTTTTAGGGGATATAAGCTAGCAATCTTTATTTAATCTTCAATCATAAATCATTGTGACATACTGCAGACTTATTGTCTATATTGCAGGAAGAGCACTGCGTTTTAAACTATCAAGGTGAAAGACATTTGCTTTGTCAATGACAAGTTATTGCTACTCCAGTTCAAAATTAATGTATTTTCTGTATTTTCTTAAACATATCACAGCACAGTAGAAACTTAATTGAATTCTAATGATCCTGCTGTAGTGAATTTGAAACAAATCCAAATATAGTGCTACCTTTTGTTTTTAGTGTTTTTCTTTTGCTTCCCTTAAAGGCTTTCCTAGCTAATTCTTTGCAGTTTCATTATGTATTTCATGTCTGTTATTAAAATAGTCTAAATAAAAATACTGCTGATTGAGAAGTGTTGCAATATGTAGTTACTAGTACGAGTTCACACAAGGGATACTACTCGTATGAAACTTAATGTTCCCTTCATCAGTTTAACCTCTGAGACTTCAATCAATTCTGTTGGACACTGTACAAAAGGTTCATCATTGTGAGGGAGGCAGCTGATAATCAAGACCTGTGTTTAGTCTTTGCTTTGCCATCTAATCTTGGTGCTTTCAGTTGTCCACTTGGATAATCGAAATGATGAACCCTACTTTCCCTTGTAAAATGAGAGGGAAAGCGCTGCTGAAGAGTTTATTAGAAGTAGTAAATCTTGCCCTTGTCCTCGACACACCACCTCAGCTAAAATTGAAGATTGTTTCCTTGATTCAAGTAATGTAATCAGCAGCTAGGTTAATAGCTTTTTTCAAACACAGGATTTTTACAGTTGATAAGTTTGAAACCTTTACCTCAAGTGCTGCCTCATCCACAGTGACGGTGCTCACTTACATGGACCGCTGGCTTCCTTCAGCGCGCGCACACACACACACACACACACACATATATATATATATATTTGCTACTTGGAGCTATTTGTGTTAGCTCCATCTCGTTCTCCTTTTTGAAAATGTAGATAGAATCTGGTCTTGCATGGAGTGATATCATCGTCATTTACTTTGTGTATTAAGAGATGTGTAAGAATGAGTTACAATGTTAATTTTATCCTGAAGCTTTTAGCTAAGGAGATGAATGAAATACAAAGCTGTGTGAAGTGACCTTTTATCAAAGTCCAAAGCTGCTGCTTGTTTCATTTCAGTCCTAATGAAAAAATGTAAGGCTGAAACGAAATAAAGGAATAGCAGTGAGTAGTCAGAGGTGGACACTATGTAATCTTTTTACATTATCTAACAAAAACAATAGAACTGCTTTGATGCTTTTACTTAGGCTTTAACAGGATTTGAGCAGAGTTACTAATCTGACTTTTATGAATACAACATCAAAGTATTAAAGGAAAGTAATGATTACTTACCTACTTCTCTATAATGTGTGATGTGTAGAGTTAAAGGCTTTCTGCTCAGTGTACTCTTATTTATGTTAAAGGTTTTTTTATTATGTATATGAATGTTTTAATAAACAAGAAGTTTTCATATTACAGCATGAAGTTTACATGCCTTGCATTTATGTTCGTGGTAGACTGGAAGTCCCTGGATAGCTTGTGATCAGACTCTGTTGCGCTCTTACCATAAAACACCTCTTTTGCACACTGTAAGACTATCATTGAAGATGCTCAGTTAAATTGAGCTTACAGGAGAAGATGACTTGAAAAACTAGTAATTGATGTTGGTGGAAGGTAAAAATATACTCAGTATAAAACCTCTTAAACCTCACTGATATTACCATATATGGTCTCAGTTATAAGTGAACTTCCATATATCCTCTGCAGTCTATTACTGTAATTGTTATGCCCGAGAGGATGAAAATGTTCTGTTTTCCTTTGTGTGATAACTTCTCCCTTTTTCTGTTTCTTAGTTATTATTTCATTTGAAATTCAAACATGTTGCCTGCACACTGAGGCACTATAATCCTATCATGTTCTGTCATCTTTGGTTTGCCCTGTATTTTTGCTTTTTAGGGTCTGTTTGTGTGAGCAAGTATTCTGTGTCAAAAGCTGTACTGGTGGGTCTACAGATTGAAGTTGAGACAGAGTGCTTTTATTTTTCTTTAGTCAGCTTGAATCATCTAAATGTACAAAAGGAAAATTTGACTTTGTATCTTCCTTGGCTACTTATAAGTGAAGGGAGTTGTTCCTGGCACATCAGGGCGACCAAAGGTGTGAGTTGCTTCTGTGAGGTCATCAGCGTCTGATGTGGACATTGCTGGTTCTGTTCCTTGACAAGATGGCATCACAGCATATTACTGAAATGTGAAAACCTGTTCCATTTAGTGGTCCTTAAAAAGATACTGTCTGCATCGGCAGACTTCTAATCTAGTTTTATTTGAGGATATTTAAGGTGTGTTTTAGGGTCATAATAAGCTCATCCCTTTTTCTTTCCCCTTAAAGCAGTTAATTTGTGTTTGTACAACACCTTTGCCTTGCAGAGGGCTGCTGTGTTATGTTGTCAGATAGCTGATCATGTTTCTGCTGTTTGTTGGAGGTCTTCAAAGTGTATAAAAGAACATGGGCTACACTTCTAAACACCTGTAGTTTACTCACTCATGTGCTGAAGTATCTTGTTGAGTCCAGTAACATTAAGTGTTTGTGATCATTTAGGTATAGGTTTCCACACTAAGTTTAAAAAAAAGTTTTAGGGGGATCAGTAAGAGCAATATTTGTTGACCAGGGTCATTAGAAGAAGGTCAGAAGACAGCTCTATTAACTTGAAAACAGGGAAATGACCTTGTTCCATTTTGAGAGATTGTTAAAGATCTGTAACATTTTTGAAGAGACCCTTTTAATAGCTTTTTTTTTGCACAAATTCAGTTATTCCTGAATCAAGACTGTAACTGTCAGTTTCAAAAAAATTATTGGTATCTATATATGACTAAGTCTGTAGGAGGAAAATCTTTCCCAGGATATGGGCTTTTTAATCTTGTTGTCTTTTAAGTATACACTGTGAAACAAATGGCTGTCTCCAGTGAGCTGTACAGTAGCAGCAGGAAAGGAAGCGAGATTTTATTCACCCCCAAGTGCCAGCACATGTGGGAGGGGAGACTGAAACTGCTAAGCCCTAGTACCTCAACCTTCCCTCCTACCCATATTTTTAAGTCTTTTAGTCTAGTATGCAGTACCTCTTACCCTTTCCTTTGCTTTAACTGTTTGTGTCTGTTCATTCCTTGTTCATTCCTCTAGTGATCTCAGTAAATGTGAATGTGTATAGCTTTGTTTTTCTGTTCTGAGTTTTGTACTCAAAATAATTTTGTAATACTTAAATTTTAACAAATTGTAAAATATCTCAGACATAAGAGGATTTTGGTAAAATATCTTAGGATTTTTCTTAGGCTACTCTTAAAATCAATCTTTCATGGGGGTGAGAGGAATCTGTTGGGACTTTCCAGATAGGCAAACACATTTTTTTCATTTCAAATTTGACGTCTTTGTCATGGAAGTAATCTGCAAACTGGTTGGGCAGAATGTATCTGTACTGTTTGCTGCATGGAAGCGCACGAGTGAGGTCAAGCTGCATTGCTAACCAGCCTGTTCATGCTGAAAAGAGAGGCTCCCATAAACTGTTTTAACTTCTTAAAACAGCAGAGAAGTATCCTGTTCCTCCTCACCATTTGCAAGTTTAAGCAGCTCATGAGCAACAGGCAGAAGGCAGGGGTGCCGGAACGTGTGGCTGGAAGCAGGTAGGAGGAGACAGCCTGGGTTTCCCTTTTTGGCACCGCTTGAGCGGTTATATAGGCTCCATAAAATGTAATGAGCCATACTCTTAAAATCCGTATGGATTTTCAAGAATTTAGCACCTTCTGAAGTCTGAACTTAAACTATTGCTAAACCAGACACCTGTATTTAAAATAAAGAAGTCTCTACTTTCTTCTTTTTCCATGTATAAATGCAAGACATTGGAAAAGGCAAATGGAGAATAAAATAAAGCCTTGTTGTGACATGGTATGTTGGAAGGAATACCACCTCTGTTTCTCTGGCTAGAGAATCCTTTCCAGGTAAAGCTGATCCAGTCATTCAGTAACTGTCAGCTGTGAAAACTCTGCATTGAATTCCTGTGTTCAACTTAATTCTGATAATTTGAAGGGAAAAACGTTCTAGGTGCAGGTTTACTTATCATAATCAAAATGAGATGAACAGCTTCTCTAGACAACACAAGCTTAATTTCTTTTAACTGCATTCGATGGGGTAAAATACACTCACTGGGTGGTGGCTAAAGGGCAGCAGAGGAGATATTGTAAGACTTTTTCCCCAGCAGAACTGACCTCAACAACGAGCAAGTATTTTTGGACTTGAGAAACATTTTGAGAAGCTTAAGAGAAGTATAAATGTGTCTGAGTCTAAGGAAAGAGAAAGCTGTGCTTGCATTCTTCAAGACTTCCTGTGCAAAGTCAGAGTCTGTCCTCACACGTTAGTTATTGATTACTATGTCCTGGGGCAGGAGGGGAAGAAATAGAAATAGAAATACGCCTTGGTTTCAAAATGTTGTGTTTTGATAATATCTGTTGAAGTGAATGAGAAAGGTCAAGTTAGTCCTAAATTTAATGGCACCAATGAATCTTTAGAAAAAACTTCAAAATTAATTTCTTGATAATAGATCAAGTTAATTTCTTGATAATAGATCAAGTTAAGTTTGTCTTCTGTTCCCCCTTAACACATGTACAAATGCAGGGTTATGTCTGATGTTAGTTATGCCTACAAATATTTTCACTCTGAGGTTTGTTGAGTTAGGAATTTTCCCCTAAATGTTTTGCAGCCCAACTACAGCAGTGGCAGCTGTAGGTGCCCCCCAAAATGAAAAATACCTATCTTGTTTAGAGGGAAAACAAACAACAAAACCTACAACAATAAAATTAAAGCTTTGTAATGCCTTGGAACTTTAATTCTTAAAATGCTACTTCTGTAGCTGAGAGGCAGATGTAAGAACCAGGTGAGCTTTGGCTCCCTGAGGAGCTGATATAGAGGTGAGCCTCCCCTCAGAGGGCTCAGCCCTCTGAGCTTCCTACCTCAACAGAACATACTAATCCAGATTTCTTTGAGTTTTTGGAGGTTCTATGAAATAACTTACGAAACATCTAGGTAACAATGCTGTTCATAGTGTAGAGGCTTTAAGCATATGCAATGAGAAAATGCATTAAAAGGTCTCGTGTATTCCATCCTACTTGTGGCTGCACCAGCAGCTGCCTAGCAGAACTATTTGGCTGCTGATTTAAAAACAGACAAACAACAAACCATTCACTACCTTCTTTCTCCTGCCCTTCACTTCTTCCTTCTCCCTCTTATCAAAAAAACAACTGTCCTGCCCTCCCCCCTCAATCTGTATTCCTAAAGAGTGATTTCATAGAATCATAGAATGGTTAGGGTTGGAAGGGACCTTCAAAGGTCACCTAGTCCAACCCCCCTGCAAGAAGCAGGGACATCCCTGACTAGATCAGGTTGCTCAGAGCCCTGTCTCT
>JAAGAY010010493.1:0-26091 GCA_011801015.1 Ardeotis arabs | reverse complement strand
ATGAATGGTTAAAAAATAAAAAAAAAAAAAAAAAAAAAAACCACAAAAAAAAACCAAACACAAAATCAACCAAACAAAAAAAACCAACCCACACACAAAAACAAAAAGCCCACAGATTTTGCCAGAGGAAGACAGACATCTCTTTAGAAGGAGATGCCAATGAAGGCATCACCTAGTGCCTTCACCCCAATCAGTTACTCAAGTAAGCAGTCATCTCGTATACAATATAGTTCAAAACTCATTTAAAAAAATTTTTTTTAGTGATTAGTTGTTTTAATAGGCAACACAAACACAGTCTTTTTCTAAAGATGAAACTGTTAGTGCCAGTAGCTACGGTAGTTGAAATGCGGAGGTATTGTATGCTTGTTTCTTCAAGTTTTCAAGATCAGAGTACTAAACTGGAATAAGAGCTTGTTTACAGTAAGTGCCTTGATCCAAACTAGACTGTTAAAATTCGCTTTGCCTGACAGAGGCCTGTTTTCATAGGTGTTGGGAGGACTTTCGTTTTTACTTTTAAATTTAATCTTATTTAGCTAGGTAATTTAAAGTTGCGAGAGTCTCTCTCTCTTGCTCCACACGTGAATAAAGCTGAGGTATGAGAGAGTGAAATATGCTACCTCAAAAATCTTGAAAGATGGTAATTAAAAGTAATCAGATTGGACAGCAAAGCACAGATAACTTAAAAAGCAGCTTTGCTAAAGTCATTAAAGTATAGTCAAGACTATTTAAGCAGTTACCTTTAGCTGCTATCCATTTTTAAACTATTTTGGTTTTCTGAATTTTGATATTTCTGAATTTAAAAGATGCTTTTTTTCTAAGTAATTGTCAACTGTCATTTTTTGATGTTCTAAAAAAGACAGAAGTTTTTAATTTCTCTGTACTCCACAGATTTTTTGTGCCTGCATGCATCCTATTATACAGCAAAAAAAAATAAAATTGTGTAATTTAGTGGAAAGTATGTTTAGCCATTGGTAAATGAAAATCATAGTTAAAGCTCAAGCATTAAGATTAATACGTATTATGTAAATCAAGGGATTTTTTACTTAGATGATGCATCCCTTCATGTTAAACTTATGGTCCTTTTTTTCAATTCTGTTTTACCCAACAGAAGTCTGCTATTCTGAAACGGGCTCTTCCTCTAACCTGTTACTGTTTTATTACTGAGTAACAAGCTTCAAAACTTTAGATGGTTAGCTGCGACATCCCAAATACGATTTTCAGATTGGAATAGTGTGTATGTACTATCAGACACTCAGATGCAGAGGCAAAAGGTGAAAAAACAAGGTGTGCTGTTTTCTCTCTCCTTCCTATAGCAAAACTAAACCACAGAAAAGCCTGACGATACCTTAGAGACTTGATCCTTTAAGCTCATCTAGGCATGAACTCTGTGGTCATTTGAAAATGCTGTGAAATTGTAGAGTTTTGTAACAGGAACATTAAGATCGATACAAATGAAGTATGGATAGAAATGTCTGGTATGGATCATGGAAAACTGCAAAATAAGGGGTTAAAATGGCCTTTGATAACCGAGGACACCATTCCTAGCTGTAAAACGTGAGGAATGTGGTGTTTATGTCAAGACCAAAAGGCTAAAATGAAGGCCCTGATGACTGACTGCCAGAAGACGCTGCATCCTAGCGCCAGGAGAACGGCAACGAAGCTGCAGCACACTCTGTGCTCTCCCTCTTCACTGGGGAGGAAAACCAGATCATGGGCATGCAGCCTGGCCTAACGCTTATGGAAATTGAAGTTACAGTGATTTTGAGACAAAGGATCACCCAGTATCAATTAGTGACTCCTAAAAATCTGTCAGAAATCACCTTTTGTCACCAGCTGGGACCTCCCAAAATTTCAGGAGGACAAGACAAGCAGGCTTCCCTCTGTGGCAAAGCCCTGTGGTGCACTCAACATCTTAGTACTTGAAATTACATGGGAGTGAGGGAGTGAAGTCTGAGTCCCCTCTTTTAATCCTGTAAAATCTTGTAGTGAGCTATATGGATACTAATTTTCCTACAGAAACTTTCTGGAAGATATTAAATATATAACTTGCTTCTATTTTATTATTGTTGACAGCTGAAGTTGTCAGGGAAATTTAAGCTTGTTAAAAGTTAGTTGAGACCCCCACCCTTGTGAAGAGAAAAATAGGATCAAGTCTCTTTACTTACGAAGTCCAACTTTCCGCAAGCAGGGATGTAAGTATACAGCAAGGTATAGAAGAACTCTGTGGGCGTTATTACACAAAAAAAAGAAAATTATCTTACATTTTGGGTACTTTGTTATGCTGATACTACTTACTGCAGGGAAGGATGTGTCCTGTGGGAGAGGCTAAGATCTCCTCTGGGACTTCTTAAGATACTTCTACTGATAACATGTTGTAAGTGTTCATGACTCTCATCTTTTGTTGCACCTTCTCTGCCATCTTCATCCACGGGTGGGCTATTCTAATGCTTCTGGTGAATCTTGTTGAACTTTTAGAATTTGTCTTAGCAGCACTTATGATGATGAGCTGAGGATAAGACTGAGGTTAAGAGCATCTAAGTTGTTGCCTGAGTATGTTAGTTCTAAAAGACCTCTAGAGAACAGTTTGCAGTAAAGCATTTGAGGGCTTTTGTGTCTTCTCTAAGTGGTATCTTTCTGCCCTTGTGGTTGCAGCATTACACAAGCCTACTAAAAGCAATGATAAACACAAAGTGGCATAATAAAGATATGTACTGGTGTACAGAGCTGCAACATTAAACTGTAAAATAATTAAAGTCGGTACAGGAGCTTCCAAAACCTTCAACCTCCAAAAAAGAGATGTGCTCTAATTTGCAGGGGAGAAGAGGAGGGGTGGTTTTTGATAGACCAGTGAGCAAACATTCACTGAGGACCTGTGTTTCCAGGACACTATATGGCCAAATACAAAAGGAAGGAAAGGAAGCTGTGCCTCTTCTGAGGAAATAACCTTTTTTTTTTTTTTTGCTTCCTAAAAGCAAAAACTTAACAATGTTTAATACTTCTCAGGAACCAAAAATGCTCATATTCCTATAGCAGGATTATAAGTATGTAAAGATGTTTTATGATGGTTTCAAGCATTGGAACAGGCTGCCCAGGAAAGTGGTGGAGTCACCATTCCTGGAGGTGTTCAAAAAACTTGTAGATGTGGCACTTCAGGATGTGGTTTAGTAGGCATGGTGATATTGGATTGATGATTGGACTTTATGATCTTAGAGGTATTTTCCAACTGTAATGATTCTATGAACATAGCTAATTGTTCATGGTTCATTAACACAGCTAATTCTTATGTTTGTCATCACCATGACTGAGAAAGGAGAAGAGAAAAAAAATGCAAAATTCTCTAACAAAACCATCAGACATTGTTCTGTACAACTCTAGGGAAATTAATTTTAAAAGTTTTACTTTCCATTTCCTCATATTAATAAAGCATTTTTATTTAAAAATCTGAGCGACTACAGAGCTGGTTTATCAAACTACCTGCAACAGGCTCACGACTTGCTTCCTATATCGAAAGAGAATTTGCACTCATGCAGTCGTTATTCATACAGATGTTTGGTTTACAGGTGAAGCTGGACTTCTGCAAAGCACTGCAGGTCAGGCCAGTGTGCAGCTGCACAAGCCCAAGTTTAGCCACTTTATCTAGGGGAAAGGAACTGCTGCAGATAGGTATTGGTGAGGGGGTTTAATAACTTAAATTCCTATAAGCTGTACATATCAATCCATAGACATTAAAACCTAAAAAGCAGAAAGCTTCAGTTGTTTTGGCAGCGCTCATCGCCCAGGTGTTTCTGAATAGAATTTCTACATTGAAATGCCAGCATATTCTATTTTCTCAGCTGAGTTTTACTGCAAAATTCTTGTCCGTGCAGGGTAGTCCTTGTGATAGCATCTGACTCAAAGTTTGAATTGTGAGAGGTTTTTTCCTGTAAGTAGAAAAGGGTCAGACTGTACTGTGGTTCCATTTAGGATTATAATCACTTTATACTGCAATTTGCCATCTTGAACTGGAGGATTACAGTTCTATATGGTTGCCCTTAAAGCACTTTAATCAAATTTTGTTACTGACTGTTCATAGTGCATGTTTTTGAGCCATTAAAAGGAAGTTGATCTTCACATTTTTCTTACAGTGGATGATTTGGATTAAAATAACATTGCAGAAGTTTTAAAGAGATCATAAATAACAGCTGTAACAACTTTATCATGCCTCTTTTTAAAAATGCTTTTTGCAAGTGATGAATGTTTAGAAAAGCATCTTTCTGTGACAGGAGAATTGGAAGAAATCTAGTTTACAGAACAGCACTCAAATATTTTAACACATAAATTAGTCTAGATCCTACAGTTGTTTCTGTAGTGATGGAAAAAGAACAGAAACTGGACAAGCCTGACTCTGTTTATGCAGCCTCAAAGCACTGTGTGTGACAGTTATCGACACCGTGTTCCTCCCGAGACAGGAGTGGCTAGTACAGATCCAGCTACAATGAAAAAACATCCTTGTGTAAGGAGGCAATTGAAGCTTTTCATGAAAGAATTCAAACTGACAATAATTTCCATTGAAATTTCATTCTAAACCCTAAATATTGAGGCCACAGAGGAAAAAATGGTGAGCCAGCTGTAGCATAACCTTTACTCAATAAGTTATTTGTTTTTTTAGAATATAGTGATTTGTTCACAAGCTTCCGTGGAAACTTAAAAACATAGGGAATGCTAGATTCAGAGTGAAATAGTTTGTAGAGTCTCAGAATCTAATGGAGCTGGAGTGGAACACCACTTACTGCTGATGGATGCTGTCCTTCAGGAAAATCTGTTTCTGCAGTAAATAGCATGGGTTCTTGCAGCAGGAATTGATGCTACTATGACAGCATGCATGGGAATGCAGTCAAAGATTTCGGATTTGTGCAACAGGTGATCACATCACATCACTTCCCCCCACCCCCCAGTCTGCCCTTTTAAAGACCTCCAGAAAGAAAGGAACGAACTGTTGCTAGATGAGAAACTTACTGCCCAGACTTTCCTTAGGCGAATCGTCTTTATGCACAGGACGTATCCCTGTGAGCGGGTCAGTTTGCAGTCCTTGCTCACGCTGGTAATCGACTGAATTTGTGCTCTCTACCCTAAAATATATATTATAATTTAAAAAAAAAGATGTTAATAATTATTCTGATACCTGGTTGTGGCTTCTGAGTTACATGTATGATAAGGTTTTCTCATCCTTTTTTTAACCATCTCAGAGGCAGAGGTTGCTTAGCAACGAGCACCTGAGAAAACCTGCTTAGTGCTCTCTACTTGAAACAGCATGCAATTCCCAGTTTTACTATTTCCTTAGAGGTTAAAAATGCTAATTAACCAAATAGTGCATCACAGTAATGATGTTATCTGTGCTGCTTTTTCCTTCCTTATGAAACTTTATTGGTGAAGGGTTTAAAAGGTTTTTTTTTCTGTGTGAAGTCAGGAAAAAAAAAAAGTCTGTTAATCTGTTTGCATGAAGTTTGCTGCTGTATTAATATGATAGTTTGTACCTGAAAAAGCATAACTAACGGGTCTTGTTCCTTCTGTAAATAACTTTCCTTTCTTCCTTCCTTTTCCTCCTTACTCAACATATGTCTCCTGCTAGATGATAAATTACGAGATACAGTGAGGGAGAGAGAAACTTGATGATGCTTCCCCTCCTTTTTCTCCTTCCCTGCATTGTATGGCCTCAATCCCTCCTTTCATTTTCTTAACGCTTCTGATTGTTTTGGATCTGTATGAATGTAATAGATGTTATTTTATATTGTCTTTAAGTATTTAAAAGTTGCTTATTAACCTTAGAGTTCTGTGAGCCCAGATGAGTTGGATTTTATCAGCAATGCAGTAATTGTGTTAAATGAGTAAAGGCAGTTCAGCGCTTCAAGATGAAACCTGGTGCCTCCCAAAGATCCATTTAGTCCATGTTCTGACAGAAAATAGTGCATGTTGAGGAAAAGGATGTAAATGAAAAAAAAGATACTGTTTCCACTACCAGCAGGAGATGGTTTAGGAGTGAATTTGCTTTCGTGAGAAGGACCTCACTTGGTAGTTTGTGTTGTAGCAGGAGAGTTGAATCTTTGTACCTTTACCTAATTAATCCTCCATAAGATTTTCCCTTCTTTATACTCTGAAACATTTGAGATAACATGGAGTTACAATTCACTGCAAGTAGATCTCAGGAGTTTCAAGCCTCTTGTTTTCATGTCACCTATTGCTACTCTTCCACACGTTGTATCACAGTCTGTAAAAGTTGGTTTCTTTACATGATACAAATAACTGGTAAAGGGATTTCTTCAGTTGTCTGGTTGCAGAGCATAAGCTGAGCCTTCAAGGACAAAAGATGGAATGCTGGAGCATATAAATGCTGCTGTTAGCTGCTAGTGAGCTGTAAAGTTTTAAAGAAAACTAGGCAAGGCTCCTTAAAATGGTAATGTTCTGCATTTTTTCCATAGAAGTGTTTGGAAAATGTGATGATTTGATCAAGCACCAGAGCACAGAAAATACACCTCTGTTTTTATAGGTTGAAGGATGTAACAAAAATACCAAATTCAGTAGTGTCATTGAAAAAATCCTACACAAGCACAGTCATCTTCCTAAGAAATATCAACTGATTCCTGTTGCATTATCTTTCTCTTTTAAATTATGCACATCCTTGTCAGAGAAGCATCTACAGCTGATTTGAAAACAAGTGTTTAGCCATTAAAATGGATTCTTTGATTTCTGCTGTGCTGTCAGCTGATGATAGTCAGTGTGAAACAGAACAGGGATTCCTGTGGTATTGTGTGATCTCTACAGCTCAGGATCGTACCGAGGGGAAGGAAAATGCCCCTTATTGTTCTGGCATCATGCTCTGGATCAGAGCAGCACAGTCTGCTTCCATTAGCCTATGCCCATCTCCAATGCTTTTTAAAAAAAGGCACTGCGTATTTCTGAGGTTATTTCTGAATATTGTCCTTGTCATGATTCACTTTCGTGCTGTACCGAGACTAGCTGCAAGAGAGTGGAAAGACAAGTGTCAGTGGTCCTGGCTGATCCCAAAAAATTCCAGCAGCTCCAGGACTCTATGGTTTGGGAGTTCATCTCCTGAAACTGGCCTCGTCCAGCAGCCTCGCACAAATTACGCAAGCTACTGTGTTTTCCTTGTCATCAGTGCTGTAGGAGGAATAGCAATCTCATCTGTAGTAATCTTAAGAGATTTGGAAAATGGTGCTTTCTCCCCTGAAATAAAATGATCGATCAAACTCTATATAGCCCCTAACTTCCTCTGATGGTGAGACCAGTGGCTAACTGCTTCTGTGTTTATTGTGCTCGCTGGTAACTCACTTGAAGGCTGGTGGGACTAGAGTGAGCTCTGAAAAGCCTGGGATACCCAACCACAGTGGTGATGGGGCTTTAGGAAGGAATAAAGGAATTTCTTCCATGTGGAAGAAATTATTCCTGTAATGAACAGTCAACCTCTTACTTTTGATGTGCCTAGTTTTTCTTATCAAACAGGAATTGTGTGAAGGACTTTCAGAAGCTATATTCATTTTATTTAACAGGTGTTTTGGTAAGACAGGACAAAAAACAGATCTACAATATTTTGTTATATTGCCTCCTCTGACTTGCATAAACTGTTCTTCAATATGAGTGTATTAAAAGCTGTAAAATACAGGTTTTCTAGATCTTCTGTTTCCTGTTTATCAGGCATGGTTCAAAAGAGTATATTGAGTGAAATATAGTCAACCTGTACAGTCCTCTCATGCATCTCCTCTAGTCCCTGTCTGCAGGTAAGGACACAAGAAGAATATTTTCTGGTGTGGTTTTATTACTCATGTTTTTAGATTTATCTTTGTTTCTTTGAAACCTTTGAGATAATTAGTAATGCTTGGTATTTGTCCCTATTTAAGAAAAAGTTCTTTAAACCTTTAATTCAGTCATTGCAGATGTTTTGCTGCAGCACCCTATAGTTCTCGAAGCCCACGGTAGGGATGCATAAATGTCAGGAGTTGGCAGAGTATGTGCCAGCGTGCTCCCATGGGCTTGCACAACAGCAAGTGAAATGTTGGTATTTAATTCATGCTAGTTTTTTCACTGATCTCCAAAAAATTGCATGTCACTTGTATACGAGGCAAACCTCTATTGAAAGGACAAAAAAAGAGACTGAATTAAGTGAAAATAAAATGAACTTGTTAGAAATCTCCACTGTAAGTTTCTTATATCTGTATGCAGTGATAAATATTTATTGTGAAAATAAAACTGTTGTGTAGCTTCAAGTTCTTGAGTTGTGGGTGGTTTTGTTGTTGTTTTTTAATGTGCTAAAATAATGACACATCAATAGTTGGAGGTAGGCTCTACCTCTCCATTTTTGTCCTAATTCTTTTTGCTTTGAGGTCACTGCATCAGTGGAAGACAGCATCCAGCCCAAGACTTCTTGCTTGGTTAGGGATTTCTGGTACAATTATGGACACTGGTGTGTCTGCGTTCGAGTTGACGGTGTGTTAGTAATTTAGACTGATCTGTTGCTACTGCCAGTAGCGTAACCGCAGGAGCAACACGTGCTTGTGTGCTTACTAGAAGCGTAAGCTTTATAGCTCCTGGGGAGGGTTTTGTAGCCTGGGTGGGGCTCTAAGCGGGCAGCATTTCACTGCTGTGTATGCGTGGGGTAATTAAATATATGCCTGCGTGAGCTCCTGTTGGGTCTGTTTAGACCTAAGTAAAATTTCAGGTCTGATAAGGTCAAAATTACTTCCATGAATGTTCTCAGCTTTGTGACTTGCTTCACGAGTGCTGCTGAAGTAAACCTGAAAAACTTGCCTTGGGTTTCTGTATCTTGTTGAAGACCTGCTTTGAATTGAGTTACAGGATCTGAGCCAGCTTGAGGGGCTTTTAACACATTTTATGTTTTCAAGTTGGAGCAGGAGATACTTTTAAACACATTTTAAACTTTTGGAAAGATTAGTGCTATAATTAAATATAGGATTTTTCTTGGGACTCCCTGATTTCATTGTATTTTTCAGGGAAATAGAGGTAGCTTGCTACTCAAGAGTCTGCAGTTCTATATTGTTTGGTGTTACACTGTCTTAAAACACCAAACTGCCTATCAGGTAGCGAGACAGAACTATGCAACAGAATGTGATTCTCCTAGTACTAATCATGCATTATGGTTATACTGTAGATAGTATAATGGGAGTTACTATAAGAATTAGTACCAACCAGTAAATGTGGTGGTGCATGAAGATTTTTATTTTACATATTTTCAAATAAACATAACTTATGTAAAGAGGTAAAGCAAAAAAAAAAAACCCCATGTAGAGCACTAAATACCGCTGTTTTAAGCAGGTTATAGAGTGATTTGGTGCAAACATTTATTTTTATTTGGTATTTTTTTAATGTAGAGGAAAAGCATTCCTGCATTTCCTGGTTAACAGAGAGATCCAGGAATAATCAGATACTAGAACCTATTGCTAGCATTCTGTTCCAACTAAAATTGTCAAAATAGTATGAGAAGAATTAGTTTTATTAATTCAGTGTTTGAAACCTATAAGTAGATCTCAGTAAGCTTCTGGAGCTTTGGAAAATTGTGGCATTTGCCATGTCATTTGCTTGTTTGTAACTGTAGCCTGACAAATTAAACTGTCACAGTCCTATCCCATCAGTCTCCTGAGAAAGTCCCATTCAGTTTGAGGCAAGAGACTAGTTGTTTAGATGGAGCTGATGGCTTGGCACCAGAAATAAATGAATGAAAAGCCTTGATAGGGACAAAAGGATTACCACAGGGTTATGGTATGGACTGCTTAGGATGAAATAGTGTACCACAGAATAATATTCTACCTGATTCACTGCTTGCTGTCATGCTGTGTATCGCTCCATCCTGCTCTCTTGTGCCGGCTTCGATGCTGATGTGGCACACCAGTGAGCTATTTCAGCCTGTTAACTCACTGAAAGGAGAAGGAAAACCACCGTAGTTGTCCCTGTGGCTCAGCAAGAGCCAAGCATCCTCTGGAGACTGGTGGCAAGGTGAGGAGGAAGGGGAGAGGCACAAAGAGGGGATGCACTGGATCGGTTTGGGCTGTTTGCAGCCCCACCTTAGTCAACAGAAGGCTGAAAAACTGCCTTGATATTAGGTGCAACAAATGACTTGTATGGAAAGTGATTTTCAGTAAAAAAAATGAAAGGCCATTTTGAGGGCCTTCTACCATTTCTTCTTACTGAGGCTTTACAATTTTTGGTTTTCAGCTTATGGAAAAGCAGTTAAATTTAATTCAGAAAGCAGCTGACTTAGCTCTTCCTTGCACTAACAAGATTTGGATGAGAAAAGATTGGAACAAGAATAACGCTCTTTTCTGTTCAATTTGTGGTGCTTTATTTACAATGCAGAATTGCCATTTTGCCTGTATTATCGGTCAGTCTCCTCTTGTTTCCTTTCCAAATCACTGTATATGAAAGGCCTGGTAACCTTCTGTTGGTTTATTTATTTAGAAACATGCACAATTACGAAGATAGTTGGACAGATGATGTGCCCAGAACAAGTTGCAACTCCAGAAATAGATGTTTTAGGTTGAGTGTCACACTGATACCTTGGATTTTGCTTGGATTTTTTTTTTCTTCCTTCCTATTGCTGAGTTTCTCTCTCCTTCATTTAGTTTTTCTACAGTTTTTTTTTTTGCTTTTCTTCATGTTAACCTATCAATGTCAGTGGGAATTTTCATTAAATTACTGTGATTCAAATACTGCAGCCTGGGCCTTATTCTCTTGGATATAGGGAAGACAAACACTGAGAGTCTGATTCACCTTTTTATTTCAGTGGATTTATGAGGCAACTGCATAGACATCATTGCAGATATTTTTGAACTACAGCCTTTGAGATGAAAGGGTACTCAAGCCTGTGAACCTTAGCAGGAGCTTATAACATGATGACTGTGCATCCTGTCTGGTATCAGGAGACACCAGAGTCTGCTACATCTTGGTGGAGACACTCGTGGGTATAGTTATGTCAAACTCAGAAATGCTAAGGGTGTCTACATCACTGCTACGTGCCTGAGCTCCTAACTTCAGACTCCAGTCAAAGGCACCTTTACTTGGAACGTCTGGTCTTTAAAATATCTGTCCTACATTGTACGTTTCATACTGTACTGGTTTGTCTTGAAACTGAGTACAGAAATCAGCATCAATTCTATTGTGCAAAAACCAGAACTTTTTTTCTTACTAGATAAAACTGTTGTTTTGTTCTTTCTGTTTTAAAGGCTTTGGCTTGTTTTATCTTGATCCAATGTCTTGGTGTGGCATTTCAGAGAGATGGGAAGGCTACCTATGAAAAAAAACTGCTGTGAAACTAATTTAATCTGTTGTTCTTTCCTTGATTGCTGGTGCTTGAGCAGAAAACCAAGAGATTATTTTGGAAGAGACCCTAACAAGCACTTAAAAAAGACATCATCAATACGAGTCCCTGTTCTTGAATGCCAGAAAGCATTCTTCTGACTGTAGACTTTCACACCCTTTTCATAATATTGCTCACTCATCTTGATTGTGTCCACAACCATCTATGTATGTGTCACACCCAGGCTTCCAGTAGAATACAGTTTGGGAGGGAGCAGGAGAAGGAAATCAAGGTGTTTGGACTTAGATCCTTCTAAGGCACAGATCTTTACTGGAGCTGTGAGACTGGAAGGTGAGTGATGGTGCGTTGTGAACACGCACCATCCTTCTCTTAGGATTGCTCTGGTCTTCTCAGAGAGCAAATCAAGCCTGTAATCAGTGAATTATTTATGTTGCACATAGAAACTATCTTTAGGACTTTATCATTGTTGCATACTTTCTTTTCTGTTAATATAGATTTCTGCTTCTGGAAGCTAAGTGTGGTTCGATTTTTTCCAGAAAAAGAAAATGGTGGTTATTTTTAGCACAAGCCTGCTTTCCAGGTTGCTGTTCATCATCATATTGCTAAATGGCTCCTCAGAAATGTGGCAGCAGGTTTTTGCCTCTGTGCTCTTAGGAGATATGCATGTATTGCTTTTTGCAGGAGTTGATGTAAGTCCCGTCAAATCCTTCCTAAAGGTATGGTTAAGCTCCTTCAGTTCATTAACCATTTCTCATGGGTAATGCTCCTGCTACAAATAAATATTTTCATTCAGGCAGTGACAGATGAGAAGAGCATGGCTTCTCCTTGAATGGCAGCACTCTTCATTTTTTTTGTAAATCAGGTTTCTTAACTAATGAACAGAAAAATCTTACTAAATCAAACTTGAAATGATTATAGGTTAAATAGTGCACCTAGGATTTTATATTTAAAATAATTGGGAGTCTTTGTAAAATTACAGTGAAAGTAGAGGTCAATTAGTGCATGAAATAGAAGTTTTCACATGGAAATTACATATTGTAATATACTAATCAAAGAATTAGACTCACTGATATGAGGTGAGTCTTATTAAAAACTGCATGGCAGTCTGTGACTGGTTGTAAAATACAATTTTTAAAAGTCAGAAGAATATTCAGGAAACATAATACAGTGATTTAAAAAGAGAACAAATCTCAAGCAAGTTACAGTGTAAATGACTGATAATTCAGATGTAGACTTAGGGGCAGGAAAATATCCTCTGTCAATAACGCTGCATATTTCATGTCAAAGTGTGTTGACAAGACACATGCTTATATATAAAAGTTGCATCACATTAAGTTTAAGAGACCAAAACCGAGGCTTTATTTTTTCTGTTCTTCCTTCCTTCTCTTCCCCCTCCTCAGCCTGCAGTGAGCAGCACTACTAGTTGAAAGTGCTCGCACAGGTTTACTTCTCACAAAAAGAGCAGCTGCTGACAGGCCGCCTGCTTGTTACGTGCCTTTCCAGCACTGATGATTTCTCCTAGCACCTTTGCACGTGCTCTTTGCTATTTGCTCACATGACTGTATTTATATTCTCTGTGAGGTAGAATGTATTTTGCATAAGAGTCTATCCTTGGTCTGCAAAAATTGTTCATACTGTGTAATAGTTCTCGGTAAGTAGGTGCTTTGCAAATATTTGATTTGCGGAGTAGCAAAAGAATGGAAAGTGAAATCCACCCTGCCTCTGCAGCAGCAGATGTCTAGAGCCGAACTAGTCGCCCTCGGCTCTGCTTGGAATTAGTGCAGAGAAAGAGGTGCTTTAAGGGCATTATCTTATGGACTATTTTAAACATTTGACCATGACAAGATCAGTCTGGACTCAGTTTGTTGTTGACTAGATCTCCATCATGAAAAGTGCAGCTGAGCCTTGTGCCCTGCTCTTGGTGTTTCCATTGTCAGTTGAATTCTGCTCTGTGTGAGTATTGCTGCTCCGATGCTTTATTAATAGTTGCAAAAACTATTTACAACTTTAATAATTGCCTTAAATCTTAAGGCAACCTAAAGTTAAATTCTTCAATCAATGTAATTGCTGTCTGGGGAAGACCAAAATTTGCTGAAGGAGGAAGGAAAGTGAAGCAAGCGAGAAATTATTTGGGTGTCTGCTGTATTTCCTGTAAATCAGGAGTTATTAAAGGCTGATTTTCGTTGGAGTGGGCTAAGAAGAGAGGAGGTTAAGAGGCTAGTGACAACTCAATATGAACATTTCGGACGGTTCTTGGTCAAGGTATAACTGTGAGCTGTTAGCAGCCTCCGGCACGTTGGATCTTGGGTTTTAATTACGCTTGTGAATGGAAACTGTTTGATAGCAACTGAAACAGCAACAAGTTTGAAAGGTAAGTAGCTGCTAGCAAAGTGTCTCCTGGTTGTTTTGTGAGCAGTGTGTTTCATTTTTAGTGAAAACACACAAGTAAACTGCTTTGGAAGTGTCCTTATCTCAGCTAGTGAACGCCAGATTTGCTTTTGGTTTTACCGCTTGCCAGGAGACATTAATGTAAGCAGGATACTTAAGCATACTGTTAAAAAGCACTTTGTAGCCAAATTCAACCTGCTATTCAGATACATCAGTAGTGTAAGGAAAGAAGGCAAGCTGTAACTCTTATAAGATAAAAAGCAAGTTGTATAAATTTCTTTGTTGAAACCATTTACTTAATGTTTCAGATATTCCTCTGTATTGAACCAAATGCTTTCAATTTACTTTTAAAATGTTAACAGTAAAGTGGGTATTTTAAGGATAAATTACACTTGTAATTTGTCTAGCATCTATAAAACAATAAATACAGTAATTTGTGAACCCAGAAACATTTTTCCTTTAAGCACTCTCCTTTCGAAGAATCAAATTTCAAAGTCTCAAAGAACTACAAAAAAGATTAAAAATGACCAACTGTATAAAGGTGGGATAGATGCTGTTAAAGAACATTTCAGTGATTTTACTGCAAATGCATTTTTTCTCTCTCTGAGTGGAGCATTAAGTCCTTCTCATCATCTGGACTTTTCACTTGCTCCAGAGTGCTCACAAAACCAGAGTTCAAATGTCTGGTGTGCTGAGATGGTCTCAGGAGCGGAAAGAGATTATTGCAGTGATGTTAGTTTTAGCGAATTGTTCTTTTTTTCAAAAACAACCACAAAAAAAAACCTTACAGCTAGTAGCAGTTTGTAGGTTAGAGGTTCTGAACAGCAAATTGGGCAACGGTGGTTTTAATAAAATTATAATACTCTTTCCAGCAGGAGATTCTTTAGGTATCAAAATTCAGGTCTTCTAAAGTTAAAGTTGTTCTTATTTTATGTCACTCACTTTTTAATATTTTCTTTAGGCTGTAAGACCTGTATATTTTATAGGAAAACAAGTTTATTGACTTGCAGGGTACCACTAGTCAACAGTAAATTAACTGCTTAATGCTAACTTATTTACACAAGTATTTGTCTAGTATCTGTTGTGGATTTTTATTTTTACTGTAGCTGACAGTTTTCATAGGAAAGAGACCTCAACAGCAATTAATGCTACTTCAGTTTGAAAAAATTGATATAAATAAATCTTCAATAGCAAGGTTTGCCTTCATATTCAAACCTCAGTCAGAAACATCATCTGGCTAGCTCTTGGGAGCAGACACTTCCCCAAATGGAACAAAAGTCAGTGGGAGCTGTTTCTGTTGGGCACTCCTGAAAACCAGACCAGAAATACTCTAATCTGGGCACCCAAAAATCTGTGGAAGGTTGGGTCCTGAAGACACAGGTGCACCAGCCATGCTTCTAATGGGAGTTGGTTTCTGACAAGCATAGCTAATAGACAGGAGCTGCGATGCCTTTTCAATTTGCTTGTGAAACCATACTCCTTTCAAAACAGCTTGTACTGATATCTCCAGCTCACGTGACATGAAGTAAGCTACAATGGCAAAAGTGCAGATTTTTTTTGCTGGCATAAATTAGACCTACGTTGTGGTTTACTGGTGACACTTTTCAAGCACAGAGCTAACTCTAGCTTTATTATGACCTGGATAAAACTAATCATTTCCAGATGGTAAACCAAAGTTAAATGCTAAGAGAATAAAGCATTCTGTGTATGTAATTTTCATGTGTACTAAAACCTACAAAGAAGTAACTGAAATGTTTTTCTGGGTGCTACTAGTCCTTAATTCCACTTTACTGTTGAGGAAACTTGACTGCTTTCCTCGTGGGTTTCATCTGAGCTAATCATATTCAGTTCTCCTTGACGTGTTTGATTTCATTAATGAGTCACTGAGAAATAAAACCTCTACTTCTCCAGAGGGGATAAGTTATCTCAATTCTTTGTGTATAACTATACATTGGTCCTTCTAGAGCTTGTGCTGTGACATTTGCACTGCAAGTGATGCTCAGGGGCCCTTGGAGGAAATATAGGACCTTTCCTCTCCTAGGTGGTATGCAAACGTGGAATAAAATACTAGTTCTCACTTCTAGGTCTTTCAGTCCTGTGTCTGGTCGGCATGTTCACTACTATGGTCAAGAGTGGTCACAGTACAGCTGCGTCTGTTTAGCCATCATTCAGTATTTTAACCGAGATTAATATGAGGCTATTTTTAGCACCAGCAGATAGATGGTATGTTCTTTTGGAATGTGTATTTATTTAGTTTTTTCTTTGATGATATCTATGTTAGTATTTGAGGTCACTTGAACCAGCCAGGGCCATATGAGTCATCTTTATCCCATTCAGTTTACACATTATGGTCTAAAACATTTCTTTTCACTTCCCCCCGCCTCCCCGGAGTATGATTCTAGAAAAACAACATATTCCTCATGTTGTGCCAAGTGCTGCTTTCCTGAAAATCTACTTTAGTTGATGTATCTTGCCTTCTGGGCTTATCAACTACTAGACAGTAGAGGTGGGAGGGAGACAATACAGAAAGCCTGAAGACAAGAAGACGTTACTACACTGCTGGCAGCCTTCCTTTGTTTGAAGCTTGCAAAGTCGTCTTTGGTCTAAGGAAGAAAAACAGAGATGAGTGTTCTGGTTTTATTTAGTGGGGGGGGGCTACGGTGGTAGCTTCTGTAGGAAACTGCTAGAAGTTGCTCCCCTTTGTTCAGTGGACTTGGGCGGGCCTAGGGCAGACCTGCTGCTGGCCAAGGCCGAGCCAATTGGTAGCAGAATGTTCTGTGATAATGCCTCTGTGATAACATATTTAAGAAGGGGAAAAACAGGAAAAAAAAAAAAAGAGAGAATGGATGATGTGAAGCAGCTGAGCAGGGGCAGAGAGGGGGAGGCATGAGCCTTGTGGGCCTTGCAGGCCTCATCCTCTGGCCTCCTGCCGGGCAGCCAACTGGGCCTGACTCAGCCCGGCCTGGCTGCAAGAGGTGGAGAGGAGATGAGATGGATGATGTGAAGAGAACCTGAGAGGCATCTGCCAGCCTGTTGTGAAGAATTTTTCTTGTGAGAGGAATGGCTGCAGACACCAAGGCCAGTTCAGAAGGAGGGGGAGGAGTAATGCGGCTCCTGGCCAAGATTCCCCTGTAGCCTGTGGTGGTGAGCATGGTGGAGCAGGTTGTCCCCCTGCAGCCCATGGAGGTCCACAGAGGAGCAGAGATCCACCTGCAGCCCATGGAGGACCCCACTCTGGGGCAGGTGGATGCCTGAAGGAGGCTGTGGCCCCTGGAGGGCCTGCTGGGGCAGCCATTCTGGAGGGACTGCACCCCGTGGAAGAGATGACCCACGCCGGGGAAGTTTCACAAAGGACTGTGGCCCATGGGAGGGACCCCACGGTGGAGCAGGGGAGGAATGTGAGGAGTTCTTCCCCCGACTATGAAGCAGTAGTGTGAAACAATGTGTGATGAGTTGACTGTAACCCACATTCCCTCTTCCCCCCTGTGCCACTCGGGGTGGGGGGAGGTAGTTGATATAATGTTAAGCCTGGGAAGAGGGAGGGTGGGGGGAGGTTATCTTGTTCTCTGTCTCATTTTCCTGCTTTGTTTTTAGCAATACATGAATAGTTTTCCCCAAGTCAAGTCCGTTTTGCCCATAACGGTAACTTTAAGGATTTCTCCCTGTCCTTATCTCAAACCTTGAGCCTTTTTTCTTACATTATCTCTCCCTACTCTTTCAGAGGGTGGGGGGGGAGTGAGAGAGCAACTGCATAGTCTGGTCCCGATCAGGGCTAAACTATGACAATGAACATTGGAAAGATAATCTTCTAACTGAAATTTTAGCAGAGCTTTTAGTTCCACTACTGATCAAATTCAAATTTTGGAGTTTGTGATATAAAGTTTGCTGGCTGATAAAGAGCTTATTAACGATCTGAAGGTCATACATAACCGCAACTGTAACCTAGGCAGAGATAGAGTGCACTTCAGAGTTTATTAATTGCTTCAAACTTTGAAGTTCTACAAACCTAGTCTTAAGCTTTTCATTTTCTACTTAGAGTCACTGGATTAAATGTATTTTTTTTTTTTTCTTGTATCTGGGTGTCCAAGACAGGATACCTCTGGTTGCATTTGATAAATAATGCAAAACTTGACATGAGTTTTCTTTTATACCGAGACAGTAAATTTACGTGGAGAAAATGTGTAAATATAGAAAACTTGTCATACAGACTTGAATTAGAGAATGACAATATTTAAAACTTAAATCTAATTGCTTTTCTTTTCAAGGATATATATACTAAGCTGAGGCTTAGTCATGGCAGTTCTCAGCCAAGCATTTAGGATTATTTAGTTTTCTTCAGTCCTTCTTAGCAGTTGTACATGTTCTTGCTGTGAATAGATAAAAGTTCTGTTTACTTGGGAATTAGAGAGATCTCATGCATTGAGATTCCAAAAGGTAGCATGAGACAAAATAATGTCAAACAAGGCTTTCCTTAAGTGAACCTCTAGAGCTGAGGGAGAAGGAGTAAATTTTAAAGCAGAAGGAGGTGTTGGTTGATGAGAAGCTCAGCATGACCTGGAAACATGCGCTTGCAGCCCAGAAAGCCAGCCATCTCCTGGGCTGCATCAGAGGAAGTGTTGAGGGAGGTGATTCTCACCCCCTATTCCACTCTGGTGAGACCCCACCTAGAGTACTACGTACAAGCTCTGAATCCCCCAGCACAGGAAAGACATGGACCTGTTGGAGTGAGTCCAGAGGAGGGCAATGAAATTGATCAGAGGGTTGGAGCACCTCTGCTGTGAGGACAGGCTGAGAGAGTTGGGGCTGTTCAGCCTGGAGAAGAGAAGGCTTCTGGGAGACCTTACTGCAGTAAGGTACTTCCAGTACCTAAAGGGGGCTTATAAGAAAACTGGGGAGGGACTTTTGACAAGGGCATATAGTGATAGGAGAAGGGGTAATGGCTTTAAACTGGAAGAGAGTAGATAAGGAAAAAAGTTCTTCCCTGTGAGAGTGTTGAGGCACTGGAACAGGTTGCCCAGAGAAGCTGTGGATGCCGCATCCCTGGAAATGTTCAAGGCCAGGTTGGTTGGGGCTTTGAGCGACCTGCTCTAGGGGAAGGTGTCCCTGCCCATGGCAGAGGGGTTGGAGCTAGGTGATCTTTAAGGTCCCTTCCAACCCAAACCATTCTGTGATTCTGTGAAATTTAAATGAAGCTCAAATAGCTAAGCAACTGATTTTTGTTAATATGTAACCAATTATAATTGTTTTGCATTTTTATTTAATGAAGTGCGTGCTGTCTTTCTAAGTAGGAAGGTACACTGTATACCTGTCTCCTCTGAAGATTCTTGAGACTGGGCTGGCAGGCAGGAGTTTGTTTTTTAACAAGGTATCCTTTTTAAAATCACTTTTGTCAAGCTCCGTCTGATAAATTGTGAAGCAATGGACTAAACCAGGATTCTTTTTCCTAAGTTAAATAAAACAACCGTAAATAACCTGGATCCACAAACTGGAAACTAAGTTAATCAAAGCAATTTCTATAGTTGACATTGTAATATGTTTTTTAAACAAATGAAGTCTTATTTGAAGACTATAATCAGTTCAACTCATGAACATGCTTTAAGATTTCAAAACTGGTCCTCATCTTCCCTCTCATTTTTTAATTAGAGGACTAGAAAAGGAAAACAAGTCTCTGATTTTTTTGACTCCCAATTGGTTTCTCAGCTTTGAATAACCTGTCTGTTCAACCCTGTTACCTGAATGAGCAGACAGGAAGAAAATATTCTGCCGGCTCCTGAAAAAGAAGTTAGTTACCCAAAGCTGGTTTTGCAGTTCAACAAACTGATTTTATTTTTTTTTGAGTATTCGAATGTTAGCAGCAAAAACAAATGTCAAAATTGTTTTGTGTTCAGGAAGCCCAGTCATTAGTGCAATTTGAGAAGTGTTACTTCTCATTTTGCAATACGTTTTACAAGGTATTGAAGTTAAAACTTCATTTAAATTTAAAAAATACATTTTCAGATGAGTCTTTATTGTAATAACCGAATCCGAGACTGCAGGCGGTGCTTCCAGCCTGGGGGATTTTTAACTCAAAAACCTGTAGTACTCCAAAGTTCTTAAGCTAGGAATTGCAGAAAGAAGCATTTCTGTGCTGCCTTCGCTCTCCTGCAATGTCGCAGGATTGGCAAAATGGTCCAAATAAACAAAAATTCTTTTTGGCAGGTTTGGGTTGGATTTTTGCTTTGGTTTGTCATGTGACCAACCGCACATCTATGTAGGTCAGAAGAAGACAAATGATGGTGCAGAATCAGGGAAAAATGGGGGAAGATCAGAAGTGCTGCTTTGGGAGTGATGTTGGCAATGCTTGCTTGTTTGAAGCATGGGCCTTTATATGTTCTTCTGAAAACACCTGTGGCTCACTGAACTGGTTTTCCTCTTGAGTACTTTGTTATAACTAGGTAGAGGTCTTTCTTCTACATTTCCTGAAAAATACCCCAATATTAACTGTGCACTTTCAGTCAAAAGTTGTATAAAATCATAAATACTTCCATAAGTAATTGGGGGGGCAGGGGGAAATAAAATGTAAGAAAAAAAAAGCCTGAGCTTATAAACTTGAAGTAGATACAAAAACTAGGATGGGTTAAAAGTATCTTTCCCGATGGTGGAAAAACAAGCATGTTCCTTACCTTGCTGCGCCTGCGCTTCCCTCTGACTCCTCGTGGCTTGAGTGGCCACCACCTTACCCTTCAGCCACTCCACCTTTCTGCCACTCTAAAATTAATTAACAGTAGAAATTAACGGCTATCTTGTGTGCAGGAAGTCCAGTCATTAGTGCATTTTACTGTTTTTTTTCTCATTTTATGATACATTTTACAAGGTATGCTGGCTTTTGGTCTCAGCCTTCTTGAGCAAAATGGCAATAGCCTTTACTATGAGTTTCTCTTTAAAAAAAAAAAATCTTTTTAAAGTTCTCTAGGTTTATATTCAAATTAAAACTAAGGGCAGTGCTTCCTTTTTAACGTTGTTTTTCAAAAAATATTTCTTAGTAAGACTGAAAATGGAAAAATGAGTATGTGTGTGCAGAGGAATGCGGAGGGCATGAGGGTGCACATTCCAGATTGCGTGTGCTGGTGCGGTGATGGAAAGCAGCTGCGAGTTGAGTTAACTGGCCCTTGTGCTGCTCATGCCTCTGGTCCCAAAAATGTTACTTGGTTTGATACTACGTGGCTTCAGATCTTCAAAAATGCAATGTTGTGCTCACTGTGGGTGCATTAGTCATAACTCAATATTTTTTATTATTTGCTTTGGAGAGTTTCCTATACTAAAATTAGTGTTAATGGTTGAAAATGCGTGTTGTTAGCTCAGGGCTTTTAAAAATTATTTTTAATTGATATGTATGTGTGTGTAAGATACGTATATTTGTATATGAAATTCTTACTTAAAGGAGAAATTAAATCTGTTAAATGTTTTTAATTCGGATTTTCCAGTTTGTAAATAATCAAAAAGATAGCTTTCCTTTCTCATACTGTTCATCAGCAATACATAAGCTCAGTCAAACATCAGTGATGACAGAGTTTCTGTGGGCTGGTTCTGCTCTTGGAAATGTGATTCTGGAGTCCAGGAGAGGGACTGAGTGGCAGCTGATCAAATAGTGGCATCAGCCATCTAATAGGAAAGTGCTTTTTGAAGGGGTTTGAAACAACGTTACCATGGATAGTGTAGTAGAAACTACTACTGAAAATTTCTTATCTTAACAGTTTGTTTTAGTCTTTATCTTTCCAGTAAAAGTGTTGTTTTGTTGTCACTGTGTTTACTGAATGACAAAGTTTGCTAATTTCTGTTTGATCTCTCTTCAGAGAGGCAACGTGATGCCAGCGTGTGTTCAGATTAATGGCACTAAAACTACCAGAGTTGCTTTTTGTTTATGGGCTATGACAAATATAAATAGAAAGCGGATTTATGTCCTCTTGCCTATTGAACGTGTCCTGTTGTCCCCCTAAGCTCGTGAAATCCTCCAGTAACAAAAATCTGACCTGCAAACTGAGGAAAAAGGTCGTGCAATTATATTATGTTGCTTTTAACAAATTATATTTTATTTCCCATCAAGAGATAAAAAAGATGTTTACCTTGAGTTGTTTAATCATTTCAACTTGCAGTTTAATCGGACTAGGAGGGTGATGGGACTTGAGAGTCTATGAGCTGCTGGCAACTCCACTGCGCCCTCCCCTCATGCCCTCTTCTGCGAGGCCAGGAAGGCTTTCTGGGGTTATGAAACACCAGGCAGTGATTTAAATACTCAACCTGCAGCAAAATGAACATTGCAGTTGTTACATCTGGGCAGTTCATATCTGATAAGCAATGATAATAAATCCATGGAATTTTGTGTATATATAGCATTACTGCCAAAATAAATTTGGATTCTGTGTGGAAAAAGGATATCCAGAGCAGAAGCAAAACCTGACTCATTGTAAACACGCCAGGATACTGTTCTTTCCCAAATACCAAACAACTGGCACATAAACATATGGCATCATTAGCGAGAAGCTGCAGAGTATATATCTATATGTGAATGAATGTGTTCTTTTAATATGTCAGAAGGGGAGAGTAATGCATATTTTAAAACTATATTTGAGAGAAGAAAGGTTCCTGCCTCCATGACCAGAAAAGAGGTGGACAGGAAAGTGCTAAAACACCACTTTGTCAATCCCAAATAGCTGTTCCGAGGCTGCCGCTCAGCTTAAGCTCTTTTTGGTTTCCTTGAGCCTTAAGGCCTTTCACATTTCCTCCCAGAAGCTGTCACGCTGTCCTAGCCAGTAACAGCTTCTACTGTTGCTCTGACAACGTTTTTATAAACACAGCCCATAGAGTGACTTCATGTAGCAAAAAAATGTCTGAATGGCATCCTGATAAAATCTGGAAGACTGGTAACCCTCCCATGTGACTACAGACCTGTTAGCCTGACCTCAGGCATTACACTACTCTGAAGGAAAAATATTACATGGTAAATGCAAGAGGAATACAATGCAAGTAAGATGTGTCAGGGAGATAAATGAAGGGATTTCTCTAAACCAAGGGAATGCGATAGCCATTTGAGCTTCTAGTGTAATATTTTGCATGGTTCTGCATGGAAAATCATTGCTTCTCCTGGAGGACGTAGGTTGAGAGCTAACAAATGGCTGGAGCTGAAGGTTAACGTGAGCTGGCAGAGCAGTTCTGTACGTTGTGCGCTCCACTTACTCTGTATGGTCCATGTTACCAAGAACTACTGCTGTAGTGCTTTGCAGAACAATTAAATACTTGTCGTATGACCTTCATGTGATTGCTTCTGGTGTCACTCATGTTCAGTTAATTAACTTCATAAATTAGATTTATATAATGCAAATGGTATTGCTTCTGTTTTCAGAAAATTTGCCTCACAGCTTTAGCCTTCACCTAATCCGTAGTCAGAAATGGCCAGAAGGAATCATATTTTAATGTCATCTTTTCACAAGTCAACAATTTCCTAAATAATAACATATTTGTGAAGTTGGAATGTGTGACAGCACATTAAACTGGGTTACCAAAAAGCCAATTCACAAATTTGTCTTCCTTCTACTTAATAATTAATAGTAATAATAATGTGAAATACCTTGCCTTCATTATGCTAGTGTAAAAATAACAAAAACATTTGGCTTTTCTACATTTATTATTCTTTCTGAACAATAATGAAGCCCATCTGATGTTTTAAATTGTTGCTTTATGGCATTTATTCTGCAGCCATCCCAGTTTGTTGTTCTTAGGCGGGATGCTCTTAAAGCCTTCCTCTTTATTAAGCAGCTGAGTTGCATATGTTATATGCAAAATGGTTCCTTAGATTTCTTTTCCCGTTATACTTTGCCTTTCTTTGAAGATTTTTTTCTTTCTATTGAATTTTATTTTGCAGTTACAGCATTCACGTAAGGCTACAGCGTGAACATCTCCGTATGTGTTCAACTGCTCACTGGAATTTTATGCTTAACTGCATGGACTCATTTTTCCCATTCAGAAAAGTTATACTTGAAAAATGTGATCTTAAAAGCTGTTTAAGTCTGTTTTTTGGTTGGTCGGTCAGTTTGGTTGTTTTCCAAATCTGAGGAACATGATTCATGGAATACAAGTGTAATTTTATTTCATTTTGTTCCTGCTTGTTGAACTTTTAGTTCAGAATCCACAGTAGATCATTTAGAAAATCAGCAGAACGTTTATCTGAGTTGTATACTACTTTGTATGTAGGATTGAACTTGTTTTTGTTAAACCTTTCCCTATGTCATAAGTAAATACTCAGTGCTTCTTAATGTCGTCCTCTTTTTAGATATTCTCTTGTAAAGCTTTTAGGACAAAGCCAAGCGAACTAAAGTTTATCTGTTCCCAGATAAGCGTTTTGTTCTGTGATTAGAAGAATACAGACCAGATTGCTATCAGACCTTGTGACAAGTATACGTATTTTAAATCAGTATTTCAAACAATAACTGAAAATACCTATTGCTACAATTGTATTAGTGTATCGACTTCCCAGCACACAAATTGAAGTTTAGAAAAGATTACTTGAGATATTTCTAGTCAAAAAATAAAATGTTCTTTTATCAATTTTGTGGCAAGCCCACTAGCAAATAGCTTGCAAATTATTGTCTGAGCTGTGTGCCTTGTCTTCTTTTCTTAACCGTTACATGAGCAAACAAGGATGAGCTCCTCTGTATTGTGTGTATCACAGCTCATCCAAATCTGAAGGACTTCCATTGCTTTACAGTTTCCTTTTGGACTGAAACTGCAGTTTTATTTTTGTATACCCTTTGCTACTCAAACTGTTTTCAGTGTCAAAAATCTCCACTACAAATATGTCACATTTCTATTACTCTTTTCCATTTCATTACTGTGCAGTAGCATCTCTATATATACACACTATTGCATTTGTCCTATCTTTTTAGGAGAATGGGGGATTATTATGGCAGGCATTATATCTGAGCTGCTTAATTTATATTTGGCCTTTGATTATTTGGCACATTATGAAGTGTTAATTATTGCGCTCATTGAAAGGTGTAAGCAGATTCACAGGAAGTTTAACCACATCTGTAGAAATGTGGCTTTACGCTTGTCTGATGGTATACAGCAGATGTTCTGGATTTTCTAGACTGCAAATGTCCAAGCGACTCAAAAGACTTTAAAACTTGCCTCAAAACATTTGTAAAGGGAATGTGATTTTGGTGCTTTTGTTGTAGATTCTCTAAACACTGTCACTCCAAAGTCTCTGAACAGGAGTGAAAACCAAGCTGTAGAATGCCTCATTTGGGTTTTGGGCCCTAGTATTCCAAATTTAAAGATAAGCACCAAGAAATGAATGTTCTTTAAAACCTTTTTTTTCCTTTGTTTTGGGACTGTATTTGGTATGTCACAATATCCTGTTTGGAGCTTTCTCGAGTATGTTACAATATCCTGCTTTCCACATGGATACATGTACTACAGACCATCCCTCCCCAAAGATATCCTTGTACTGTTGAAAACAGCAACTAAAAGGTCTCATGAAAACATCTGGGGTTTGCTGTGAATTTATTTTTTTTTTTTTAATTCAGAGTTGGACCATAAGACTTCGGAAAACTCTTGCTACTTTTTGATAAAAAGTGAATAATCTGTAATTGATGTGTTCATTTCTCAGAATTTCTAAATCCATTAAGTGTATTTAATACTTTTGCAAAATATTTTAGATATTCTGTGTTTAGTAATTTGGGAAAAGTATGTCTTTCTGCATTAAGGCAATTAGAAAAGCATTTGGTTCAGTTGGGCCTACTTTTCTAGCATTAGATTATTGAATTTCATTGAAAGCCAACAACCTAATGACAGGTATCACCTGAACTGTAAAAACATGAAGCTGCTCTAGTAGTTGCTGGTAGATGTTTTGAGACATGTAAAACTTCAGCGCCTGTTACTTTGGCAGCTAGGTGGGCTTTTGTGTTGGTTTGTTGGTTTTTTTTTCTCTATGTATACCTTAAATTAAAATGTACCTAAAGACTCAGAGAAAATGAAATAGTTTACTCTGTGTTTTCCTTAGTCGTATAATTGCTTTAATTTCAGGACTTGTTTCTGAATGGGTAACCAGAAATTACTTATATATGAGAAGTCTCCTGTGCTATTTAAACCCATAACACATTGTGTAGTTAATAAAAAAAAAAAGTCTGGGTAGATATTTTCTACCTTGTGCTTTTAGGGGAAAAAAAGAGATGAATTTTTGTGTGACTGAAATGATGAAAACCTCATTTAAAACAAATTAAGGAGTATTTTTCTGAACTGATTTATTTCTCTACAGCAGAACTTAGCTTAACCTTTTATTTCTCTTGCAAGAATGGCTTTGAGTGTAATTTAAACTGTCAAATGACATTTATCAAATGATGGTT
>JAAGAY010010491.1:0-12488 GCA_011801015.1 Ardeotis arabs | reverse complement strand
ATCTCTCAACATGAGCCGGCAATGCGCCCTTGCGGCCCAGGCCAACCGCATCCTGGGCTGCATCAAGAGGAGCGTGGCCAGCAGGTCGAGGGAGGTGATTCTCCCCCTCTACTCTGCCCCGGTGAGACCCCACCTGGAGTACTGTGTCCAGTTCTGGAGCCCCCAACATAAGAAGGACATGGACCAGCTGGAGAAGGTCCAGAGGAGGGCCACAAAGATGATAGGAGGGATGGAGCACCTCTTCTATGAGGACAGGCTGAGAGAGTTGGGGCTGTTCAGCCTGGAGAAGAGGAGGCTCCGGGGAGACCTGATAGCGGTCTTCCAGTACCTCAAGGGGGCCTACAAGAAAGACGGGGAGAGACTGTTCAGTAGGGCCTGTTGTGATAGGACAAGGGGTAATGGTTTTAAAATAGAGGGGGGTAGATTTAGATTGGACATTAGGAAAAAATTTTTCACCATGAGAGTTGTAGATCACTGGAACAGGTTGCCCAGAGAGGTGGTGGATGCCCCATCCCTGGAAACATTCAAGGCCAGGTTGGATGGGGCTCTGAGCAACCTGATCTAGTGGGGGATGTCCCTGCTCCTTGCAGGGGGGTTGGACTAGATGACCTTTGAAGGTCCCTTCCAACCCTAACCATTCTATGATTCTATGATTCTAAAAGTTTGAGCACATGCTCTGTTGTCTTCTACTTACCTTGATTCTTTCTTGCAAAGGCATTTGGTTCTCTTTCTCCGTGTCTTGCTTCAAAGAACAGGGACTTAGCTCACCAGATCTCATCTTCCCCAGCCACTGGATGTTAGTGAGACTATTGTCCAACACGGAGCTCATTGTCTCGCCACTGCCTGTTGAGATAGCAACCCCATAGCTCTGCTTACTCACAAGTAACCATCTTCCCCCTTCATCTCAAGTGACAAAAGGAAGGCACTAGTCACACAGAAGAGGTATCCCTGTCTCAAGATAGAGACAAGATGGTATTGCAATACTAACATTTCTTACGGAAGGAATTCAACCTTGAATTCCTGATTTCATGTGAATCCGCCCAATTCCTGAAAAAAAGCTGCAGCTTTAAAAACAAACATACAAACCAGACTATTGCTCTCAACCAAAACAGGGCAATGTTGATCCAGTACTTCAAGAATTCAAGTATTTTTAGATAAAGGATGAATCTAGTAAGCAGAGGCCAAGGAGAGTGATGACAAACTCCAGCTGAAAGACCTAGCACAAGACCCAAGTCAGAAGCACAGATGTCTCCAGTTTTTGAACGGCAGCAATGAAAACTAACAGAGTTTTGTTATTTCTGGTTGGGTTGGTTGCAGCAATACAGCTATTGCAGCTGTCTATGGGTTCCTGTCAGATAGTCCTACACTGTGGGATAAGATTTACTACAGCCCAAAAGCTACATAGCTATTTTAAGTTGCAAATACAAATTGGATCTAAGCAGTGTTTCCAAGTAAAATCCATCCCACTTCTAACATATATTCAGCAGCTTCACGAGACAGCCAAGAAGGAAACAGACTTGCCACTTAGTTATTAAAGGATGAGAATCATATATTTTTCAAAGCTCTAGGCCCATATATTTTGTCCCGTAGTAGGGTACTCTTTGTTAGTCTTGAATTCAGCCATAACCCTTTTACTAAATGAAACTTAGTCTTTTGTTTTTCTAGACTTGATTTCCTCAAGCTAGCCCTTCTTTTTTCCCCAGCACTAAAATTTTGCTTTGCTATACACCTTTACATGCCATCAGGTGGTAGTAGCGGGTGACTCTCTTCTGAAAGGTACAGAGGAACCTATTTGCTGACCTGATGTGCTCTCTAGAGAGGTGTGCTATCTGCCAGGGGCTCATATCAGGAATGTTAGTAAGAGAGTACCAAACCTTGTACGGCCCATGGCCTATTGTCCACTGCTGTTGTGTGTTTCATGTGGGCGCCAGTGACGCAGCCAGGAGTAGCCTGGGGAGCATCAAGAAGGATTACAGGGCCCTGGGAGAAATGGTTAAGGACTCTGGGGTGCAGGTAGTCTTTTCATCAATCCTCCCGGTCAAAGGGAAGGGGCCTGAAAGGGACAGTTGAATATGGCAAATCAACAAATGGCTACAGGAATGGTGCCACAGCCAGGGCTTTGGCTACTTAGACCAGGGGACTTGCTTTGAGAAGCCTAGTTTACTACGGGCTGATAGGGTACACCTAACTGAGAAGGCGAAGAGCATCTTCAGCCAAAGGCTTGCCAGGCTCGTCAAGAGGGCTTTAAACTAATGTTGCTGGGGGAGGGGGAGCACAATCCAGCCCACCACTGTCAGTATGGCATCAGTGCCAGCAACAAGTGCCCAGAAGCCAGGGAAGGATTGCAGGTAAGTACGAGAGAACCTAAAATGCAGCCCAAAGGAATTCCTCTTGCTCCAGCCAGCCAGTCGGCTTTACCAGGGGCCCAGCTTAAGTGCCTCTATGCCAACACATGTAGCACGGGGAACAAACAAGAAGAGTTAGAGATGTGTGCATGCCTGCAGGGCTATGATCTTGTTGGCATCATGGAGATGTGGTGGGATGACTCCTATGACTGGAGTGTTGGGGTGGAGGGATATAGGCTCTTTAGGAAGTACAAGCAGGGGAGAGAAGGAGGAGGTGTCACCCTCTATATCAGCAACCAGCTGGAGTGCATCGAGCTCTGCCTGGGGATGGATAAGGAGCTGACAGAGAGCTTATGGGTGAGAATTAGAGGGAGAGCAGGGGCAGGGGACATTACAGTGGGGGTTTGCTACAGGCCATCTGGCCAGGAGGACTGAGTAGACTAGGCCCTCTGTAGGCAGTTAGGAGCTGCCTTGCTGTCACAAGCCCTGGCCCTCATGGGGGGCTTCAGCCACCTTGACATGTGTTGGAAGGACAATGCAGCAGGGCACAAGGAATCCAGGGGCTTCCTGGAATGTGTAGATGATAACTTCCTCCTGCAAGAGAGGCCAACAAGGAGGGGTGCTATGCTGGACCTTGTTCTCACCAGCAAGGAGAGGCTGGCAGGGAACATGAAACTCAAGGGCAGCCTTGGCTGCGGTAACCATGAGATGGTGAAGGGGCAGTGAGGAGGCTATGCAGCAAGCTTTCTGCCCTGGACTTCAGGAGGGCAGACTTTGGCCTCTTCAGGGATCTGATAGTTAAGAAGCCATGGGATACAGCCCTGGAGACAAGAGGGACCCAGGAAAGTTGTTTGATATTCAAGGAGTACCTCGTACAAGCTCAGGAACGATGCATCCCAGTGAAGAGCAAGTCCGGCAAAAATGCCAGGAGGGCCACGTGGATGAACAAGAAGCTCCTGGGCCAACTGAAAATCAAGAAGGAAGCCTACAGAGGATGGAAACAAGGACAGGTAGCCTGGGAGGAATACAGAGAAGTCATCTGAACACACAGGGATCAGGTTACGAAGGCTAAAGTTCTGAGAGAATTAAATCCGGCCAAGGATGTCAAGGGCAACAAGAAAAGCTTCTATAGGCACGTCAGGGATAAAAGGAAGACCAGGGAGAACGTGGGTCCTCTCAGGAAGGAAACAGGAGACCTAGTTATCCAGGACATGGAGAAGGCTGAGGTACTCAATGACTTTTTTGCCTCAGTCTTCACTGGTGAGGGCTCTAGCCACATTTCCTAAGTCACAGAATGCAAAAGCAGGGACTGTGAGAATGAAGAGCAGCCCGCTGTAGCAGAAGATCGCATTCAAGACCATCTAAGGAACGTGAAGGTATACGAGTCCATAGAACGTGATGAGATGCATCTGCAGGTCCTGAGGGAACTGGTAGGTGAAGTTGCTAAGCCACTGTCCATTGTATTTGAGAAGTCATGGCAGTCTGGCGAGGTTCACAATGACTGGAAGAGGGGGTAACATAACCTCCATTTTTAAAAAGGGAAACAAACAAGACCTGGGGAGCTAAAGCTCGATCAGCCCCACCTCTGTGCCTGGCAAGGTCATGGATCAGATTCTCCTAGAAACCATGCTAAGGCACATGGAATGCACTGGTGACAGCCAACACAGCTTCACTAAGGGTAGATTGTGCCTGACTAATTTGATGGCCTTCTATGACGGGGTTACAGCATCAGTGGACAAGGAACAATCAACTGACATCATCTGCCTGGACTTGTGCAAGGATTTGATACTGTCCTGCACGACATCCTTTTCTCTAAGCTGGAGAGACATGGGTTTGATGGACAGACCACTCAGTGGATAAGGAATTGGCTGGATGGCCACACTCAGAGAGTGGTGGTCAACAGCTCAATGTCCAGGTGGAGACTGGTGACGAGCGGCGTTCTTCAGGGGTCCGTACTGGGGCCAGCCCTATTTAACATCTTTGTGGGCAACATGGACAGTGGGATAGAGTACACCCTCAGCAAGTTCACCAGCGACACCGACTTGGGGGTGCTAGTGGATGAGAAGCTCAACATGAGCCTACAATGCATGCCTGCAGCCCAGAAAGCCAATTGCATCCTGGGCTGCATCAAAAGATGCGTGGCCAGCAGGTTGAGGGAGGGGATTCTGCCTTTCTACTCCACTCTCGTGAGATCACATGTGGAGTACTGCATCCAGCTCTGGAGCCCGCAACATAAGAAGGATGTCAACCTATTGGAGAGAGTCCAGAGGAGGGCCATGAAGATGATCAGAGGGCTGGAGGACCTCTCCTATGAGGACAGGCTGAGAGCATTGGGGCTGTTCAGCCTGGAGAAAAGAAGGCGCCGAGGAGACCTTATAGCGGCCTTCCAGTACCTCAAGGGGGCCTACAGGAAAGATGGGGAGAAACACTTCAGTAGGGCCTGTTGTAATAAGACGAGGAGTAATGGTTTTAAAATAGAGGGAGGTAGATTTAGATTAGATATTAGGAAGAATTTTTTTACAATGAGGGTGGTAGAACACTGGAACAGGTTGAGAGGTGGTTGATGTCCCATCCCTGGAAACATTCAAGGATGGGGCTCCGAGCAACCTGATCTAGCTGAAGATGTCCCTGCTTCTTGCAGGGGGGTTGGACTAGATGACCTTTAAAGGTCTCTTCCAACTCTAGCTATTCTATGATCTCTTCCACCAAAAAAGTACCCACTAAGATCCTTCAGATTTTACTACATATACATCACTATGTAGTGGTTATTAGAATCAAATCCATAGCTATTTTGTAATTAACAAAATACTTTTCATTACTGCATACTGAGATCCAAGCCCTCCACTCATTGGCCCACTTCACATATCTTTGTCTATCTGTCAGGATGAAAAAAGGTTAAAGATTACATACTGTTGCTCTCCTGTTCCTGTCCAACCATAGAATTAATTCCTGAATGCCAGGGCATTGTCCCTCCAGCAAGACCAGGTATCTGTGTAACATTCTTGTCTCTTTCTTGAGCATCTGCAGCCTTGGCTGCTGCACTGGGTTTCTTCTCTGATGGGAGATGCTGCGATGGTGTTGGACCTGCTGAACGGGATGTCCCCCCACTGCTAATGAGAATGAACTTGTTGGGCCCATTGTTGCCACATTCTTTTCCTTTTGCTGTCAGTGCCTCTATGATGCTCTGGATGTCAGCATTTGTAGGGATGGCCACTATTTGTGTGTTGGGCATGGTAGGATGGTCAATTATCTTTATTCCTGCTGGGAATTTCTGCAGAACACAGTCCTTTTTGTCTCTGGATTGGCTGTTGTGTTGGTCCTCCTGCCTGTGCTCTTGCTTAGGATTCTTTGCATCCTGACCACCACTCTCATCTCTTGCTGAAGCATCCTTCTGTGGGAGGGTCAGTTTCCGTCTTTTGAGAATTAAAGGCCTGCGAGGGCTAGTCCTCATTATTGGTCTATATGGTCAGTCTCCATTGAAAGGGAGAAGAACAAATCCTGCAAAACAAAAGACAACATGAGAGTGCAGTGAGCAGGAAAAGCTAGGAAAAGTGCAGCAAATCACCATGGGCCTCCCTCAGAGTACACATTCTCAGCAATTGCTACAAAGCCAGAAACAAGGGAGGAAAATAAAAAATTAAAGCATTTAATAAAGTTGATGGGGCTACTGGAAAATAATACTGTACCTCCTTTATCCACAGCTTGTGTAAGCAGGACAGGAGAGATACTTGCAGAGTAGGCAATTTGCATCACAAGTTGGGAGCCACAGAGTAATGAGGAAAGTATGTACATGTGCTTTACAGAAAGGGAGACTAAGACTTAGCTGTAAAGGGACTTGACCAGCATCAGCCAGCAAGCTGGAGGGGAAAGAAGCTAGAATATAGAAATAGCAGTCCTGATTCTTATTGCTCATTGCTGTAACCAACAGAGCATGTGACCTGAGAGAAAAGGAATTTAATAGATGGTTTAAGATCTGGGAAGCAGAGATTGTCCTGAACACAATAAATGCAGCAGAAGTTAGGTGTTTTAAAATAATTGTAAAGTCAATGTTTTAGTCATTCCTTCTGTAGATTTGTCAAGAACCAGACAAATTCATCACTGGACAGCATACAATTTAAATGTCAAACTTTTGGACATCGGACAATTTAGATTATAAAACAGATGAGATAAAATTCAGAAATACTGCTTTCAGGGTAAAACACAGTGTGTCCCTTCAGAGAACACCAATTCTAAAATATCATGCCATTCAAGAATTAGATGGAAGCTGTCTCTTGCAGCAAACTATACCAGAATTTGTACATTAATACAAATTGTACTTATTGTTTATCATCAGGGATGGCAGGCAGAATAGAAACAAATAACAAAAAAGAGGCCTTTTGCACTGGTAGATTTGACTGGGTCAGCTGGTAAACAAGAAAATTCTCAGTACAAATCACGTGCATTGATACAAACCGGCAGGAGTCCAGCAGATGAAAAACTGAGTTGATGCATGGAGCAGACAACCTTGTGATCAGGTGCTGCCCAGCAGTCGGAGGCTGCCAACAGAAACGCTCAGCATTAAATTGGGGTTGTAGCACCCAGGCATATATACATGGCCCTTTGCAATCTGCTCCGCTCCCATAAAGATATCCCCATAAGACAATGGCAGAAGAATAACCTTCAGCCAGCCTCCAAAAGGGTGCATTCCCTACAGGAGCGAATTGCTTCCTAAGAAGGCCTCAAGCTGCTACCACCAATGTAGGCCCAGGAGCAACCCTGGGTACGCAGGCCCCGGGGGTGGTAAGGGTGGGAGCGCTAAAGGGCCCCTAAGCTGCTTCTTCACCCACTCCAACCCCAGCCCTGCCGCGCTTGCTGGTGAGTCCGTCTGCTCTCCCAGGGCCTCTCCGCACCAGTCCGGGCCTAGGCGTTTCCTCCTCCCGGCAGCCTCACGCTTTGAGCGCGGCTCTAGCGGGGTTGCGGGCCCCTGCCTCAGGCCCCCGCGGGAAGACGCTAGGAAGCAGGAGGCTGCGGAGAAGGGGGAGGGGGGTGCCGAGCACAAGTCGCGACTCACCACCTCCCGGGCTGGGCAGGGGGTACTGCAGGAGGCGGCAGCACCAGCGCTTCCGGGCTCCGCCACCATTCGCGGCAAAGATCGTTTCCCGGTTTGAATTTGGCGCCCGGCGACTCTTTGACATCACGTGCCGCCGTGGACCAATGAGACGCGGCAGAAGGCGGGGTGGATGGGGCTCATCGGCTGCGGGGGATACGGATGTGGTGACGGCCCCGCGAGGGGCTGGGGTTGCTTACGCGCAGGTGGGATTTGTCCTCTCTTCTGCCCCGGGGCGCTCGCGCCATTGGCCCAGGCGAGCCGTCCCCACCAGGCAGGGGTAGCCCCAGGAGCTTCCCCTAGCCACGCCGCCTCGAGTTAGGACCCCTGCCCGGGCACCGGTCGCTCGCTGGCCTCGGGTGGTTGCTGTTTAAGGGGTGTTACGGCTGCAGTGGGCTGGGGGAACTCGCGGGGCTCCCTGAGGAGGCTGCGCCTTCGGTAAGCAGTCGGGCTGCTGCGGCCTTAGGCGGCTGCTGAAGAGGATGCATTTCTCAGAAAGTGTTTCTTTAAAATTCCTCATCTATGCTAATCTGTTTATGGTAAGTATTGTAAGTATGTTAAGTATAGTTAGCAACTAGAAATTGAAAGAATTCTTGTTATCTTAGCCCTACAACATATTTCAGCATTACAAACCAGTTCTATGGATTAAACTGAAAAAAGTAAACGAGTTTTTCTGATTTTAAATTCCTAAACCATTCTTTATGACTAGACTAGGTATTGAACTGATATGAAGAATTTTTTTTTTTAATTTTTTTGATGGTTGACTTGACATAACTGGTTCAGTAAGTCAGTTACTTCCATTCCAAGTTTTTTTTCTTCTCTTCCACTGGTTTGAATTTCCTTAAAATTTCAGTGACCAAGCCTATTTTAAATATAGTAGGTTCTGTATTTCAGTATTTTAGTCAGGCCTTATCATAGATGGATGTCTTTCAAATTACTTCTGAAATATTTTTATTAAGAAAAATGCCTGTGTGAGTTTGCCTGTGTTATGTATTTAAAATATGTATTTTCATAAGAAACTAATTTTTCCAGTAATGTTGATTCTTGCCCAAAGGCTAGGACTCCTTTTGCAGCTGGGATGCTTCTCTGTTTGCATCTCTGTCTCCCTAAATGTATTTGGCTCCTAGCTTTCATGAAGCTTTGGAGCTTTTTTCTATTCTGTACATTCCTAAATCTACCTGAAATTTGACAGAAGTTTCAAAAGCTACTGGTAGAAGAAAGTCTGCATAGAGATGTGTATGCAGTGCTGTTGCATAAGTTGTTTCACTTTTATTAAAAACTAGATCTGAGGTTTCCAAACAAGTTTGTCTTCAAGTCTATTTATTTGCTTCCTACAGATTTGAGAGCACTTTAGCATCTCCTTGGGGTGCTTTCCTCTTTCTCCAGTTGTTCCTACCAAGCATCATGAGGTTTCTAAGCTGTTTCACCATATCTTTTGATGCCTCCAAAGAAGAAATACATCCACAAGGCCAGGAAGGCAGAGCTGGTATTCCTTGAGAGGCCGCAAGAAGGGCCCATCCATTGCTATGAAACTCCACCACCTTCAGCTGAGAATCCAAGATGTATTCCCAGAAAATCTGTAGACCAGAACACCTCTGCTGCCTGGGTTGGTATAGATTCTTCTTCCCCCTCCATCTCACAGCAGGAGTTTTCAAGTTTCTTCTGTATGTCTCAACAGAAAGCTATCTGTCCTGGACACTGAAAATTAGTAGCACAGGCCTGAATTCATTGTAGCTGCCTAAAGCATAAATAAGTGCTGTTGAGTTGCTTCACATTCTAACTACAACCACTAAGGTCTTGGTTATTTGAAGGCATAAAGCTGTGTGCAGTGTGTACGGGCTGTCTTCTGAAAAACTAATTCTCATCAGGGAAATGCTGTTTCCTACAGCAACTGAAAACCCTGCACATAATAAACATTAGGGGAATTTTTTTTCATTGACTTCCTGCTTGAAATAACATGTTACATGTTAAAGTACTAGGTGTTTTGTTTAAATCTGACACAGCTAAATTTAGAGAACATCAGCTTTCACTTCAGGGTTATTTGTTCTAACCTGCTCTCTTCTTCATTCTGTGTGTTTTGAATAGTTTCTCTCTGTATCAGTCTTCTGATGGGCTCCTTTTCTGGTCTGCAAAAATATTCCCAGGACTGTTTGCAGTCTCCTAAGATAGTCCTTATGTCATGTAATGTAAAGTTTTGTTTTTTTTTTTTTTCCTTAAGCAAACAGGTGCTGCAAAGACAGACTGTTCCTATGCAAAAATAGTCATCACCTAGGGGAGCTCTCTATAAGCATTATAGCTGCTTGACTCTCTGCTCTTCACAAAGCAGGCTCATGAAGTGTGGTTTCAAACCTACATGAAACATTCCTTTGTTCTTGGTGACCTGGAGTTATTTTTGTGATGCCTTAACCTTGAAGTAGAACATGTTCAATTTTTTTTCCTCTTTAATTTTTTTTCATATGCTTGGGTCAATTAGATCTACAGCTTCTGAAACACTAAGTAAAATAACTGCTGTGAATAAGCATTCTTTTTGTTTGGAAGGGGTGGAAGCATCCACATTGGTTACTTAGCTCTTTGACTCCAAACCTACAATGATTCTAAAATTTGTTTGAAGCTATCAGCACTGAAACTGTTAGATATTTTTCTGTTCCAAAATCCTGGTAGGTTTGTAACTTTTTAAAGCATCCTCTGCAGAGTTGCTGTCAGCTTGTTCAGGGGCAACTGATTTTCTGCTCCACTCTTCTTGATGTTATCTCAGTTTTTCATATCCTCTTGACTGCTAGGCTCCTGCACTGGTAAAGCCTACCCTACATGTTCTCTGAAGCCAGGAAGCCATATCCTCAAAGTCAGTGGTTCACCTATCTTCTTTTAAGTAGATGCCAGGATACAATTATCAGGGAATCATTTCTCTCTTTTCCTGTACACAGTGTTTGCATTCAAACAGTTCAGCTGTATAGCAGACAATCACTATCTTTAATTAAATTGCACTTAGTTTTTTGAGGGACTATGTAGTAACTTAGGAATGCTGAAAGTGATCTGTAGTTACTATGGCTAGAACACAATTTGGTGTGCTCTAGGGAAAAGCAAATTGCAAGAAATAGACCCTGACTCTTCTTATTGATACCCAGGAAGATAAAGAATACCGTAACAGAAGGATTTCCAGGTTTTGAGTAAGAGACCAGAATCGTTCAAAGAAATATATTGTTGAGCTATCTTCTATAGAAAGATGATTTTAAAAGTGGCTTTTGGGTGATCTGTTACTCCAGAATACAGAAATTAACTGTGTTTTGAAGTAAAGATCTTTTGGGGGAATATTAACATAACTTAAGGTGATGGAGCTAAGTGGGCATTCTTTAAATAATTTTGTATTGCTCTCAGTTAAACCTGTTCAGGGAGACAGAGGATGTAGTTCCTTGAATCTATTCAGAGTTATGCTAAGACACATAAAAAAAACCCAGCTCTGAACTGTTTTGAATTTACAGAGGTTACAGGAGCAAACACCAGTTAGGCTTTTCTTTAAAACCCAGATCTTGAGTGCTTTTTAAGTTGCCAGAGAATAGCTCGCCTGCACCCCAGTAATTTATCAGAGAAGAGCGGCAGAACATGATGTTGAAGTTCAGAGATATCTCCTTAGCAGCTTGGCTAGTGACTGATTTGCTTTTCTGCAGACCAGATTACCCACTTAATGAACACACTGAAAAAAGATGGGATAAGTGGGGGAGTAGAATCAGGTTGGCATTCCTTTGTCTGGAGAAAGTTGCTGTTTTTTTCTCTTATTACTATGTCTTTCCTTTCAGGTGTGCCCACAATTTGAAACAACTAAGTCAGTGGTGTTGAAAGCATGCCAGAAGCAGCATTGTGGTCCTCACAAACCCCAGAATCAGGATGCCAACCACAGTTCACTTCATGCTGGGGGACCTTGTCGAAGGGCTATAGCCTGCAAATTTCCTCCTTTAACTTTTGAGAATCCAGAAGGATATGCAGTCCACTCCTCAGATCATCCGAATCGCCTGAGGAAGAACAGACAGCGGTCTCGCAGCCAGCCCAAGAAAGGGACAGCAGCAAAAGCCAACGTCCAGGTGAACAGTTTGGAGAACTGTAGAGAAACACCTTTGTTACCTGCTCCCCAGGCTGTGGAGCCAGAAGTCTTTAGTCCACCAAATATAGAGACTCCACTGATGCTTTCCATAAGGAACTGGAGGTGCAGCAGCACTATGCCAGAAACAAGTGGCCATGCCTGGCATCCAGAAAAAGAGCTGGCATTCAGTATTGATCCCTGTGAGAGAGGAGAGTCAGCAGCAGTACTGGTTACAGATACTCCTGAGCATGAGTATGGAGTAAAGGTTACTTGGAGACAGAGGCCTCAGCTGATGAAATACCTGCGGGAGAGAGGGCAGCTGAGTGCTGCTGACATACTGGTGAAGACAAACCCTGAGCCCTTGAGGAGGCAGGCCAACGTCTGACGTGGTGGGAGCAGTAATTTTGTGATGTGCAAAGACACGTCCAAATAAACGATGTTACTTTAACGGAACAGCCAGCTGTGCTACTCCTGCCTGATCCTCCCGAGAAATGCTGCAAAGGCGCGGGAGGTGTTTCCCTGGAGATGGGGGTACGTTGGGCTGGGCTTCCTCGGGGAACGGAGTGGCTCTGAAAACAGCTTTCCGCTCCGCCTGGCTTCTCGCAAAGGCTGTTACTCCCACCTCGGGGGAGGCGGGGGGTAGGGAGCAGCGGGTCACGGCCCCAGCCGTCCCCGGGAAGCCCGGCGGCGCGAGCGGGAACGCGGCAGTGCTGGCTTCCGGCCCGGGGCACTCGAGCCTCGTCCAGCGCATGTGCGGTGCTCGTCCCTCCCCCCTGAGGGGTGCCGTGGCCAATGGGCGGGCTGCGTCCTGCCACTTCGGCCAATGGCACTGCACTTCACTACCGAGTTCTGTTGCCAAGGCTAGCAACGGGGCCGGGGCTGGGCGCGGCGGCTGGGGCCCCATAGCAACGGCAGGGCTGGGGATGGAGAGCGCCAGGGGCCTGGGTGGGCCCGCCGGCGGCAGGTGAGAGGGTCTCAGCCT
>JAAGAY010010490.1:10806-40783 GCA_011801015.1 Ardeotis arabs | reverse complement strand
AAAATTTTTTCCAAAAAAAAAAAAAAAAAAAAAAAGGACCATGTTTTAAAGGGTGTTTTGAAGATATGATTTAATTAAAGCTTTAAGGGGAGTTTTAATAGTTCATGGCAGAAACAGAGTACCAGGCTTAACGGCAAAAATATTTACCACTCAGTGCATTTGTTGCTAATATTTTTTTCTAGGACTGGATTTATGTGTTAGCATTTTCCATTCTCATTGAAATCCTGGCTATGCGAATGTTGCCTCTGAAAAGCAATGCCTCACATTCTTTGTGAATTATTTGTGGCAGTCTTTGTTTTATATTGACCCTTTCAGCTCTTACATCCCTTGACTAGCTGCTAATCATCATTTATCCTTTCTCCAACTCTGCTAATCTCCAGGGAGTGGGTGGAACAGGCAGTCAATGGAAGCGATGGAGTATAAATAATGACAGAGTACAATAAACATTCCAGTTGCAATGCCACATCTCATGACAAAGACTTTGAGAAAGACACAGCGTGCAGTCCTTCTACGACAAGACTGTTATCACCAGAATGGAAAATACAAAAAAAAAAAAAAAATATGCTTGCTTAAGGTCAAGATATTCAGACCCACTAGATGAGATAAAGGAATGTTTATTCTGTGTAATCAAAAAATCACTTGGACACTTGGTTTTATTCCCAAATTCACTTTTGCCATGTGACTTTTCACAGGCTCTTTCCTGTCTCTGTGTTTCGTTTCACATTCATTATCCTACCCATTTAGCCTGTAACATTTCAAACTAAAATATTACTCCTGTACCTTGTTATGCTTTGCACGGTGGGAATCCAGCTAAAGTCTGCAGATGCTGTGTTCACATACAGTCTAATACTGTGGCATTTTCTGCCAAGTAGCCTTGGATCATCTGAATACTTCCTTAAGCACCCGGTGAACCCCAGGGCTCTCTTCCCCTGACTTCTCTCTCCTCAAACTCTAGATAGGGAGATACAAATCCACCACTTCACCTGTTCCAGTTCTAGCAAACATACAGCCATAGAGAGAAAATTATCTGAAATAAATAAAATTAGCCCCAACAAAAAAAAATGCAAGTTTTCTATGATAGTCTTAAGCACCATCAATAAATGGGACAAGGAACCCACAGCGAGGGAGGCAAGGACAGGAGCAGGATTGCTCTGTCCAAATACAACCCAGATCTGCACCAGGTTGGGTCTAACATTAATCCTCATCTTGAGACAGAAATACTCTTCTATAATGCTTCTTGAGCAGCAGAGCAATGTAACACTCCCTTCTTGCAAGACTCTCTCTTTCTTAGACCTTAATGTCCCATTAAGATATTATACTCTCCTGACTGGATCTTTCTAGGATTAAGCTCATGGGTTTCCATTGCGTTTTTGTTTTTTTTTCCTTTCCATTGTGAGAAAAAAAAAACCCTCTCTCAAGAGCATTTACATTTTTCTTCTTCTGATTTGATTCTTTTCTCCCATTCCTGTACATTTGCCAAATACAAGTTGTCTTTTAGTCTGTTGCATGAATGGGGATGAAATCCACAGAACTATTCAGTTTAGTATCATTTTTCATTCACAGGAAGTGTCAGGGTGCCAGAACTACTTGATTTCTGCATCAGCCACATCCAACGAATTGAGAACCACTCTGGAATTAGGTCCAGGCCTCCAGCTACATAGTTGAGTAATATGAGATTGAGCCATTGAGTTCATTTTTTCAGATGAGAAAATGGAAGTTAGTGGAGCTTTGTGTCTCTAGACATAACCCAGATAGAGATATTCTTGCTGATACAGCAGCGACAGAATAATAGCCAACCATAATTTAAGCCAGGGCCCCTGGCTCTGCTATGACTCCCGTGCGGTGCAAGGACAGCGTCAAGAGCCACCCTCCTCCAGCACTCCATGGAGCATTGGGCGCTCTGGGCTGGCGAGCCCCGAGTGCCTGGCTGCGCCAGCCCTTGGGACTGCAGAGACCATACAAAGGCAACTTCAAGGTTGTGTTTTCAGAATTGTGATAAGTAGCTGGAGCACTGAATTTTCACTATGCTTTATTTTGAGGAGAACTAGGATGAAAGTTTTAAAGTAGGGGTACATTCAACCTTTCAGTTCTTCGCCACTTTGCTTTTTCTCTTTTTCCTTCGCTAAAAGTTTACGTGGACATTGCAGAGAAATAGTTGCATGCAGCTGTACAAAAAGCAGGCAAAGCAAACCCAAAGCACACCGCAGCAAGCTCAGGAAGAGAAACCAGCAGCCTGATAAGGTACTACTGCCTGCTGGCCGATTCAGCCGGGTATATCATAAAGTGCCACAGAAAGGCATCTTCTGCCATAAATTTGAATACCTCCATAATTACTCAGCTCTAAGTTTGTGCTGTTTGTCTGGAACTCAGTTTTTCCATGTGACTCCTGAAATCAGCAATAGGTCCCTCTGGAAACTGATCTAATGGTTTAAGGAATGTAGCTATGGTCATTAGAGCTTGGCAAAGTTTTTCACAAAATCTCCAGACTCACTTGTCAATTACTTAGTACTGCAAATTAATATGGGCAAAAAATGAGAAATCTTGTGTTTTCCCTTCAATGGAAATGCTGCTGCACTCCTTTCCATTCTCTTTTGTACTTCAGTGAAATGTCACTGTGTGGTAACTGGATTTTTCAGCGTCTTGACAAGATGCAATGGCTGGTAGTTAAGCAACATACAAGAGTGCCACATTCCAGTAAGCTCCTGTGACAGAGGCACCCTGTAAAGTAATAGGCATCTTTTCTTTTCTTGTTTTTTTTTTTTTTCTTTAAATAAGATATATTACATAAATAGGGGAAAAGTTTTTAGATCTAATAAAACTATAATCATATGCAAACAGAAACTAGTAACTGCACAATTTAATTTACCAGCATAATTCTATATAACTTCAGAAAAATTACAAATGAAAAATCAAAAGCCTTCAGCAAACTGCTGCATGACAGCAGCTTTATAGGGCTCAGAGGCATCCGTTCTGTTCTCACTGAACCTAGTAGGGAAACTCCCAGCGATTTCAGGAGGTACAAGGCACAATATTCCCTTTCTACTGTGATTAAAAGTTATTAAAAAGAAAGATGGTCCAGTTTTAGGAACACAGTGCCTCAGAACATTACAGCAACTATTTCAGTATCATCTCAGTGCCAGTTTGGGATGCTTTATGCCATGAAGCATGGAGATTTCTTTCTTTTGCTAAACATGATATTTTTGGAAACATTCTTGCTCATGTTCATGGGAATATTTCCAACGGGGCAACACTTCCAATTAACATCTCCTTTTTATAGTTTATAAATACTTTAATAAGTGGCAACAGCCTTAAAAATAAATGTTTTTTTAATAAACAGATGAGTTAACCTGTCACAGAACGATACACAGTCCAAATAAGTCAAGAGATTCCTTGCAACCACTACTTATAACTTAAGAACGTTCAGTATCCTTATAACGAAAAATGACACATGCTATGCATATCTATCCCATGTCCATGTTATCTACTGCTTATTTAGGAACACTAAGAAAGGAGAATAGGAGAAAGAGCAAAAACGTTCCCTGGAGATGTATTTAGATCCTCTTCAGCACAATAAGCTATCAGGGGCACCAATGCTGTCACTAGAACCCCTGGGATGCCCTGCCCACAAAAGGCTTTGCTGCAGTTAATGGGAACAGCACACAGGCACTCTCCTAAAACTCTACCATAAGGCAATTTACCCAGTGGTGACCATGATCACTGTGGGGGATAGCCCAGGCTGTGCCTGCTAATAAATCAGAAGTTTAAAGCACCAGAGTGAAACAGCCTTGAGCCTCAAAACAAGGAAAAGGAATATAATTTAAACACAATATTACAGTTTACAGCCAGCCTTTCATTATGGTCTCCTCGTGCTACACAGAACCAAACAGCAGAAGAGCTTGGGGAAGGGGATGGGAAGAGGGAAGGGAAAACACACCTCTTTCTTCCTCTTGGACTTAGTCGTGTGTATGACAAGCTTGTGACCTATCTAAAAATAATTCACGTAAGAGTAATGAAAGAAAATACAACTTTCAAAAGCAGCAAAATCCTATCTGAAACATTATTTACCAACAATATTACTACTGCTGTCTCTTCAAACTGTGCTGCACAACACTCGGCTACTTCTGGTGCTACCCAGTACGCGTCAGGCACATTTTAAACGAGATGCACCCAGTGCACACGGTGGAGGGCAGGGAGTAGCTCAGGGAATCTTCTAAGCCCTTGCAGCAGGACTTCAGTAACACAGCCAGGTCCCTTATTTCTTTTTTACACAGTAGTGATTCATTTCTGCTTATTTCCCACCAGCAAAATATTCATCCAACTAGACTTCTTTGAGTTCTGTTCATACTTCTCTTCTCATTGTTTGCCTTGGCAAACCCTCCTGGTTTTTTCCATATTCAACCTCAGGAGAGCAGGAAGAGCAACAAAACCAAAAGGCAACATCCAGTGTCTCAGGTAGGTCAGTGTGTTTCAGGAATATCTAACCTTTAATGTCTGCTACCTGTAAAAGCAGCTTTTAACAATCTGGTCATTAAGGATGTTCAGCATGACTTCTTAATGCAAGGAGCTTCAACGCCATTTTATAAACAGAGCTGTCATCAACACGCTCAGTCTCTTTACATTGCACTGGACCTATAAGGACCTTCAGGGTGAGCGCAGCTGTAACTGAGACGGAGCTGTAACATAAATCAACAATGTCTGTATGTCCAAGCCAATCTGCCTATGAAGCAAGCATCGTTACAGAATTCCTGGCTTGATCCCAAATCCATTTAAGCCAGTTACAGTCTTTCTTTAAATGTAAAGGAGTTTTGGATCATTGTCTCCATTATAGGGCCAGCAAAATTCCTCGTTAGCACCCTCAGAGACTTCAGATTCCGCCAGATTTCATTACCGCAAAGTGCTGCCAGCCCAACAAGAGCTTTCCAGCACCAGAGCCCTTTATAGCACAAGAGTGGAGCCAGCTTCGAGGGTACATTTTCATTTTTGTTGCTGTTGTTGTTTTACCAGGTTGCACTATTTTCTAGTATTTTTATTTTGATTGACTCAGATACAGGGTGCCCTAAAGCTTACAAATGTGAGCTGCTGTATTCAAAGGAGGAATTTGTGTAAGGGAATATTCAGGACAGAAAAGTGATTGCTGTATGCAATGGCCTTTCCCACTCCTTAATCTCTTCCATGGGTTCCAGCTGCATCCTCTTCCCAAAAGTATAATTTACTTTCCTGTGGAGAGGATTTTTCAGTCTTGTTGGAGAACATTTCAACCACCTGCACTGAGCTTAAGCATTGCACATCACAGAAGAGAAACCCAGGGACTGATCCTGCATCATAGAAAGACATGAGCATCATTCCCACTTGAGGCTCCCAAAGAAAGGAAGGAGCTACTCAGGCACCAAAATTATACACAACCTTTGGACTGCGCCACTGTAAGTATCTTCTTGTTTGCTGTTAGTAAAGATGTTTAGGGGATGCAACATAACTATCACAAGAACTTACATGAGAAGACAAAAAGATAAAGTACGAGCAAAGACATCTGAAGGCAAAATGTAAACTTCCAAGTGTACTGAGTAGCTATTTGACGCAATATTAAGGGCTATTAGATGTAATCTGTACTGCAGACGCATGTCTTACGCTTGACGAATCAAGGCTATTAAAATACTGTTTCTCTCTAAATCCACATGCCACTTTTACTGCTTTTAGCTCCTCTTTCTTCCATGCCCTCAAGGACTGAAATCATAAAAACAATCACATTGTGTTTTAATTTAATAGAAGGAACAGTGGAACTAATTCCAGCCTTGGGCAGTCTAGACAGCAGTAATCTACTCTCATCCTCGACGTGTTGTATATAAATGAGATTGCAGCTAGATTGCATCTTGTTATCAACCGCGTGCTGAAGAACTGGAACACGGGGCTCCTCTCTGTTCTTTTCACTGGGTGCCTAACAACCCCTCTGCCTCCGTGGGAACATGGTAAAACATTGAAAAATCTAAAGACAAATTAAAGCATACATAATAACATACCCCATGTAATAGAACTACAGCAGATGGCTATAGACGTTGTGCAAATTGCAGCATACGGCTATGTGGTACGTGCATATTGCAGGCTACAGCACTCGCTAGACTTGGATTCGTCAACTTGAGCTGACAAAAAATGACATCCCAAATACCTACTTTTGCCTACTTCTTCCTATAATTAACACAAGCAGCCTTTAATGTACGTTACACCAGGGGACAGCTCTCCAACCGTTAATAACGCATGCAGGCCAGCAAACGTAGCAATCATGCGACTCTGACATGGCAGCCTCCCGTTCCCTAGCACCAATTACTACCGCAGCTCCTCTGACACAAGCTATATAAAGCAGTTTGCTGGCATGCTGAGGGCTGAGGCAAGGTTTAAAATATCTTCAGAAAACTAACGTGTGCAGATTTCCCACAATTAAAAGCAATGTTTTCTTCTGTTCATTTTAATTGTAACATTTACAATTTTCTTTCCTTTAAAAAAAAAAAAGCTTATTTTATCTTGTTAGTTGGCTGTGGCTTTTTAACATACTTTTCTTATTTGATGAAAATAAAATAAAACGTTTGTTTCCCCACACTTTAGGTCACAAAAATTTCTTTGAGCCCATACTTCTCTGTTAGGCTGAAACAGGGTGGATATTACTCAAACAGAACTATTGATTTCTAATCCTAACTTCATATATTTGTAGTGTTTCTTTTTAGTCTGTTCTCAAGCTGAAGCATCTCATGTGTTTGGGCACAGCACAACTGCAAACTGAAATACATTCTCTGGACAATGCCAGCAGTATTTTGGCTGTGATTGGAAATTATGCAAACACTTGGGTGAACACAGGAGAGAGCATCTCAGAAAATATATTCTGTTCATGAAACAAACTATCTGCGATTAGATTAAATTAGACTCCAGTTTAACTGCTAGTAAAAAGGATCGCATCCGAGAAAGAGCCACAGCTACAAAGGTTGAGTGCACAAACAGTCTGTGCTCAGCCTAATCAGAAGCCTAACAAAATATAAAATGACCTGGTGGGAAGTTTCGGATTGTTTTCTCATACACAGACAGCGAATAAGAAAATCATATGTATGCCTGTCTGTGAAAACGCCTTGTGGTATGAAATTACCCATTTCTAAGTTCATCTATCAGTTAGAAAACTCAAAGATTAATGAAGAATTGTTTCTTATTTTTCTTGAAATTTTACATGAAACAAATATTCCTCTTCACATTTTGTTTGGATGTGGGGCGAGTTTTAATTTTTTTGGGCTTTTCCATTTTTCTTGCAATGGGGGACTGGAAAAATTAGTGTCATGAAATTCTAAAAATATTTAAAAGTCTTAATTTTCAATATCATTCCCCACAAGAAATCACTGAGTGATAAAAAATTGCCCCATAATTTTGAACAAAAATACCATGACATTTTCCAAAACATTTTTGGTACTTCTTTTCTGGGTCACATTCTCTTGTTTTTCAGCCTATATGTAATACAGCAAATTACTAAATTCAGTCACATTAAGTCTTTGCCCAGAACACTTGGTATCTCAGAGGTATACATTATCACAGTCCAAAGTTTGACAACATAACCGCTCAGTAACTCTTTCCCCATAGCATATAAGCAAAAAAGCCTGCAGACATTTTTATCACCTACATTTCTAAGGACGTATGTGTCATTTCTCATTTTGCACATTTCCCCTAATTGTTATCCTACTGCTTTACCCAAGGTTGTTGGTTTGGTTTTTTTTTTTCAGTATAGGGAGTTAATTCACTGATTTTGGTGGCAAGAGGATCAGACCCACGAAATTTATGTAAACTACAAGATCAGTCCCACTGGGGTGATGACTTCCAGAGATTTTCATTGAAATAAAAGAGAAACAATGCTTTGGGGGTTGGTTGGTTGGGAGGGGGTGGGGGTGTTGCTGGGTTGTTTTTTTTTCATTTTAGAGCATGACAAAGCCTGAAGCCAACAGTGTCATTTATTTCTCCGAGTCTTCATGATGTAAAGCTTTATAAAGAGCTTGCTTTCTTTTTATGAGAAAAGAGGAGAAGGGGAACAACTTTGCTTTGAACTTGTTTCTAGTATTTCAACTTTTAACTCTGAGATAAACTGTAGACACCTAAAAGACAGGATTTCTAAAGAAAATGCTGACAGGCTATGAACTATATAAGTTATGGAGAACCCTGTAATAGCAATAATAGCATCTTTAATTTATATATAGCACTTTTTCTCCCAAAACTTCTATTAAACTATAAGTCAGTCTCATTTGTGGCAGTGAAAGGACTAAAATAACAAGTATTGTAAACTTCTGGATTGGAGAAAGCTTCCACCCTGGTTCAGTTGCTGTCCAGGACTTTTTTTTTTTTTTTTTTTTTTTTTTTTTTGAGTTAAACTAAACAAATTAATTTGGGCAGCTCACCTGGTCACTAATGCCTTCCCTGTGAACTGTTCTGAGTGTCAAGAATGAGAGCAGGCACGCAGTAAGATCAGATGTCCAGAAACTTGTATGGTGAAGAAAAAAAAAGATTTCCCGTAGGGCTTTGAGATCCGAGCAGCCCAAGAGTCACAGACCACAGCACATGGGCTGATAACTCTGAAACTCCAGCACTTGAGATTTCCCTCCAGAGAGTACAGGAAGGAACAAGCCACTACTATAAAAATATACAGGCTCTTTATCTGGGTAAATAATAATTGGTAAAGAAAAGATTTTTTTTTTTTTTTCCCCAGCAGAAACTAGTAGGAGTGCAATGGCTTTTCCAGTTTCAGTTAAATCTTTCTGTTGATATGGTAACTTGAACAGAAAAATAATTTTTTTTTCCTAGAATTTCTCCAAGAGATCAAAGTTACAATAAATAATAATAATAATAAATTAAGTAAAACATATGTGATTCCTGTATGAGTCACAGAAACTAAGCGCATAGCCACTTGAGGAAAACTGAGGCTGCTTCTTTGATGTATGCTATTTCCTTTCACATTACATGGTATACAAGAGGTCTAGCTAAAAACATGAAATCATTAAGAAAATTTTAGACAGAACTTAGTGATTCATTTTGCATAACAGTTTCTTCTCCAAAGATCCTACTAGCAAGCTGAACAATAAATATCTGATTCAAATTTATGATGAGAAATGGACACAAACCAAATAGTAAAATATTTGTGGCATATGCGAACCAGCAACTGTGTGAGCTGCCCAAGTTGTTTTCAGTTAGCTTTGCTTGGTTTTATTGAAAAAATAACATGCCTACATCAACAGCCAACTCCTGGTCCCTTTGAAGTCAATGAGAACTTCACCATTGACTTTAGCAGGACCACAACATGGCTTCCTTGGATCCTGTTTGGAAGGAGGGGGTGGCAAGTTGTTTGGTTTTTGTTAAGTATGTGTATTGGAACAGGAAGACTTCTCAAAAACAGTATCACACATTATTTTCTGATTAATTTCTACCAGTGATGCAGCAGCATTATATCCCAAAATTTCTGTTCCAAGTCTTTAATTGTGTTAAGTACCAATATGCCAAGCACTGCACACACACAGTTTCAGCTCTGAAGAGCCAAATATCTAATCAGAAAAGAATGGTTAAGAACAGAGAAAATTGAAAGATCATTGTATCCACTTCACAGATGGGAAAACTGAGGCGCTGAATTATTATGGAATATTTCCCTTCTTTTATATAATTCTTCATATTTCTTCTTATTTAATCTTAGTAAACCAACTACATTTGAATATGTGATTTGCTCAAAGTCACAGAAACAGATTATGCCAGATCCAGAAACTGATTTTAGGCATCAAAAGCTTGGTCAGTATAAAACTGTCTTTTCACTCTTCTTTTGTAATTACAGTCATTCACTTTATACAACTGCAGTTCGCTAGCATAATGATCAAGGGTATCACAGCAGCCGTAATCAAGGGAACGGGTATATGGATTTTAAAGACAGTAAAGGGATTGAGCAAATATATGAAAACAAGCTTCTTATGCAAATAGATTCATCTTAATATTTATCTTTACAGAAAGCAGACTTACATATTCAGGACTGCAATTACAAACGAAAGCAGTTTATAAATTAATTCAGCAACACTCTAGAAAACTGCAGTGAATTCACAGTAAACAAGTGAATACTGAATAAGCTTGACAGCAGATCATCCACGCTTTTGTTTCTGAGTTAGAACAAACCAAACAGACTGTGAAAAGTTATATGCTTAGTTGGAAAGATACCAAGTATCTGAATTTCCTCCCTAGAACCAGAACTTCCAAGTGCTGGGTTCTGTATCACAGGCAGGCCCCTAACGCCTGCTTAGGATGAAGACAGATTTTTCTGATGGCTTAAGTTTGATCCAACAATATCACAAGGTCTATTTAAAACTGGAGTGGGCATATCATAGGAAAGAGATAATAACAAACAGCGGTGCATTGGCAGAAAGATGAACTCTACTAAAACCAGATCATTTCCAGTCTTTTTTCTTATTTTAACTTGAGAAAGCTCAGAAATCTGGGACACAGCTCCAAAACTGCATGGTTTACTTATAGCATATCTGAAACTTGGCCCACAAGCTGCATCTTTTTCAATTTCATGGGAATGACAGTTGCATGAGATTCGCCGTAGTGCCTGGTTAGTCACGAACCAGAGATGCCACATGAAAAGATCTTTTCATAGCATTTATGTCCAGTTCAAACACAAATCAAGAAGTGTATAGTCTTACACTGTATTTTTGAGTTAACAATATCTTTCTGAACCTCATTAAACTTAGGTACTGTTTGGTTCAGCATTTCAGCAAAGGTTTACATAGTTTTTATTTTTATTAATTTTATTCAATTTCCTATGTTTTTATAGTCAGTCCTTCAGGACTGAAGAAGTTGCCTTATTCCACAAAACCTTCAAGGTTTTCTGGAACAGCTAGGTTTAAACTTTGTCCTTATAATTTAACTTGCTGGCCAAATCTTTTGTTTGCTTTAGGTTTTTCTCTACATATCTTTTTTTTCTACCTTTCCTAGCTTTTTATAAGGCAGTCATTTGTATGTCAGCATTTTTCCTGCTCTCAGTGCTCTGGATCACTACAAGATGATGATTTTCTCAAGTTAAACACTTTGATTTAAACAGGTATCTACTGAAGAGCGATCTTGTAGAGCATTAAGATTTTTTAAAAATCAGCATTAAACAGAAATTTAAAAGGTAGATTAAAAAAAAAAAAAAAAAAGGATATTTACAGGACTAAAAATTAACCAGATCTTGCAAAGGCACAAATATCTAGAGTCTTGTCTAGTCATTTTTATATGTGCAAGCTCAGCCTCAAATGCGACCAAACAGGAACGGTATTGCATCAGTGCTCACTGTACATAGCTACACAAAGTACAAGGAAATGGAAAATAAGGGCCATGTTCTCAACTCAGTGCAAGAAAGTCAAGTTATTCAGAATTCAGCATATTTTGCAGTTTCATCTTGTAAAATACTGCAGACCCTTCTTGCTTGGGGCTTTTCCCCAGACGCTTCTATCCATTACCAGTCATCAGAGCAGGAATAAAAGGATTTGGATAAGGGAATTCATCACTACCAGAAAAACAAAGAAGGCAGCCTGATGTGGACACTTTGAGCAATTTACCTTTGAGCAATTTACCTTGTGGCTAGATTTCTAGATACAACAACTCAATATAGTTTGAAACAGTTAAAGACAAGACAAATCTCATTGCAAATAAAGTCACAGAGACTATAATTAACTTATACATATGCACTTATAACACCCACTAGTATAAGCTTAAAGCTATGTGCCAAGTCCTTTTATTTTTTTCAGAAGCTATTTCAGATTAGCTGAATGACATTTCACTATTAATTATTTTTTAAAAAGATGAATGTGAAAAGAAAACCTATTATTTTCTAAAATAAAAAGGAGCTCCATTTTTTAAAGTCAATCTGAAAGGGCAAATTACAGCTTGATTGTAGGCCAATTATTCTGCTGGAGATAATGTGAATGACTAGAAATGTATTGTTTCACAGGTAATATTTGTCATTTGAACACAAATGTTATTTAATTAAAGGACGAAAAATATCTCAGACACTTCAGGTCAAAATTTCATTGAAATGAGTGTTGTTCTACAGATATGCTGTTGTACTTTTCTGAAATGTTTTTTTCAGCCTTTGAGGTCTGAGTCCCAGGCCTCAAAAATAGCTTTGCTGATGTTCATGGAGCTACACAGGGAAAAGCACAGAGCCAAACCCACGGCTGATTTTCTTTCACTGATGTCAGGATGCCAGTGCAGCAGTTTGTAACAGCAAGCCCACAGCCACACAGAAAGGCGATATCCTCTGTAAAGGGCAACCACAGGGTCTGCAGGTTGAAGCAATTTAGGAGAGCACAAGTAATTCCTCAATGAACTCATCTGCATGGGTTGTATTTCACTCATACTAAATGACTCTCAGAAAAGATGCAGTCACAGCCTTTCTGAGGAGGCCCCCACTGCTTGCTGCATCAATCACTCTGCTATTATCGCCTAGACTGCAATTGAAAAAATATGAGTCTACAGTTTATATTCTGAACAATAAATTTTCACTCTCCAGAAATGTTATATCTAAGGAATAGTAATGCAGAACTTATTACCAAGAGCTAATTATGAAGACTGTGAACCACGCTCTGGGTTATTATAGTCTGATTAGTATAATAATCTATTTTATCCAGCTCCATGACATTTCAGTACAGATTATCTTGAATACTTCAGCTGGTTGTGCTAAACCACTGAGTTCTTCCAATTGCATTGGCTAGCATTAACTTAAAATGAAAATGTTTACTGTGTTAAAAATAACCTTTTCAGAATTTAGGAAAAAAAAAATCCCTTTATTTTTATTTATCTTCTCATTCTTCACATTCTGAGTCATGTCTCAAGATCAACTAAAGGCGGCCTTATTGTGGTTCCAATGATATAAATCCTCGGAGTTTATGCCAATACTTTTACTTGTCATATTTATTATAACTGACATTTTTCTGGACTCTGTTCACACTATGAGTTATGAGATTAATTTGGTTTCATTTGTTTTGCTGTTTAAAATAAATTAGGATCAGGGCGTGGGGGATTTATTCTCCCTCATGATCTTTATTTTCTAATATTGTGCAATGTGAATTCAACGTCTAGTTGCTATTGAATTATGCCATCTTATTAGAAAGACCTTATGTAGCTATTGAAAAGATACTCTTCATTTCAGAACTAATATTTCATTTAATCCCTAGAACATAAACCAGGGATCTCATCTAGTTATACTCATGCTAGGAATGAGGAGCTGAAGCAGGAAAACAGACTAAATTAGCAGCTATGCCTGAAATGAGATGGTTGTGCAAAGGACTGAAGTTCAGTCTCGTAAATGAAGTCTTACGACAGGTCATGAGTGTTCTAAGCAGCAACAGCAGAACAACTGGGCAAGCTAAGGCTTAGAGGATCTTAGGTCTTAAAGAAAAGAAAAAACACAGTAACAATATACGATAAATTATGCACTCAGATTTAAGTCACAAAATATCACAATTCAGGAAAAAGTTATTTTCCTCTGATACTGCTGGTACTGGAAATAGCTGCCACATGTCTAGGCAGCAGAATTCCCACCCTTTCCTGATGGTCCCCTGCAGGCACGAGCTGCCCAACAGAGGCCAAGGAAGGAAGGCTATGATGCTGGGTACCGCATCTGCCCTCCAAAGAGCAGGTGATGAATGGCTGTACACTAACCAGCACCCCCTGTCTGAGTATCATCCACTCCGTTTCTTCTTTGGAATCAAGATTCATCCATCTCTGCTGCACCCCAAACACCTTTGAAGCCAAATCCAGTCTACATCTTAAGGTATTATATTAAACAAAAAGAGAATAAGGTGATACAAAATCCTTACACTGTTACAGTTAGTTCCTGCACTAGTTCCTCGTAGTAATAAATTGCATAGTTTTGCCTGACTGAAGCCCAGAAGACTTATCCTACATAAGATTTCATGCAAAACTCACTGATGTCCAATTGAGTTTTTGCATCAGGGAGAACGCTGTCTCCAAGGAGCGAGCCGCTGCACCAGAAATGAAGGCACACTTAGAGCATGTGTATTTGAGATAAGAGAGAAAAGAAAGATTTGCTTAATCTGAAATGCTGAAAGCAGAAAAGTCTTTTACTCTTGATTCCTAAGGCTCTTCATTGATTCTTAGAGCACTGTTCCAGTTCTTCTTTGAGGTCAGAATTAATATTTCAGAATTACGTTGTGTAGGGTTTTCAAAACACTGTAACAAGTGCTACTGCCTAGTTCTTGTCAAACTTGCTTGGCGGAGTCAGGAGTCACCGTAACAGCAAAGCACAACGCTCAATTGTCTTGCAGTCAAATACAGATCCAAGAACTTCTTGCAGAGTATGCAACACTTTCCCCCAAGAAAACCCCAGCCTAACAACAAACAACTGCCAAAGGCCCTCAAAACCTGAATATTGTAAGCATAGGTTAAATGCATTTGCTGTGTTTAGGTCTGAAAATTGTTCACCGATAAATCAGACGTTTGGGATTTTAGGCAATGGGGCTCACTGAAAGATCTCTGATGACCCTTGGGGAACTCAGGGGTTATAAAGCAGAAACACAGAAAATCTGTTTGACAACCACGAGTACATTGTAATTAGAGGTATTATTACTGCCATGCACAATTCATGCTAAAGTCTTGGGTAAAGTGGAAAGAAGTGAAAAAGAATGATAATTAAAAAGGTTAGTTTGGTTACCTCCTTTATGTAGATAAATAAGGCTGATGATCATCCAGACAGAGCGAGTACCACCTCAATTAAATAAACTATTAACAAAAAGCATTAGGAGATAGCAGTGATAGCTGGTGCTCTGTTAACCCCCAGGTCAGACGCTTACTCCTCCTAGATATGAATTAAAGTCTTGAAGAGGGAACTGAATCAAAGTTAAAAACTCTTGATGATTGCCTGCAAAATAACAGCTGACATGACTAATTTCTGATGAAACAAGCATTGATGACAATAAGGAAATGATGTTTAAAAATAATACTATGCTATGCCATTGAAGCACAGTTGGCTATTCATTGAAGTATTCATGAGAGGAAATGCAAAGCAATTCTGCTGGAGGAATGGCAGCGCACCTCAGGGATAGATGATGCAAACAGAAAAGGAAAAGGTTGATGTGCCCCAGAATATTCTCAGTAACTATTCTTTACTCTTTTTTTAAAATCATATTTCAGAGCAGTTTATGAATCCATCTCCAACAAGCTACAGAGGATCAGACAAAACCAATCCCAGGACAACACTTTAAAACAAACTGGATTTATCCCTCAGAAGAAACAGCCACACTGTATCTTTTACACATGATTTCTCACCAGCTCTCCATTTCTAAAATAGACTTCTAAGGGTATGCTCCACACACCTTTAGTTGATCTAGTGGGTCACTTTCTACAACAGCCTGCTGTTCTGTATGCCTTACATAGTAACTAGGTTCTTCCCAGCTTTCAACCTGTCTGGTTTATCCCATCTGCCAACTCTGACAGCCAGCTCTTTTCATAAAATCCTGAATTACTTTACTCCTCAAATAACCAATTGATCATCACCCTTTTCTTTATGCATTTGGTACCCAGCAAGTTTTTAAGCTTTCACTTTGGTGAAATTACCTTAGACCTGCTTTTCACTTCTGGGATGACATATTCAATATCCCATTTGCCTCCAAAGGAAGGCATATGTACAGGTGCCAGCCTGTTTAAGAGGGTATGGAAAGATGAACACATGTGAAGTTGCTGACACTTGCAAACTCCAGACAGAAATAGGAGCACTGATCAGTGGAATTATATTCAACTGCTGGCCTGCACGTATATTTCTCTTTCTAAGTATCTTTTCACAAAGTTTTGCCCTTGTACATTTGTTGTACCTTACTGGGTTTTACTTTCCATTCTATTATTCATTCAGTCCTATCCATCTTGTAATTTTATACAGATGGCATTGAATAGGTTGATCCATCTCCTGGTTAATCAACCTAGTCCTTTCTTGATAGCAGGGATCGATTGCAATATCCTCTGTTTCTCCTGAATTATCTTGCTTGCTTAAATGTTCCTGAGGAATTCTCCCAGAATGGAATTGCCCCCTTATCCCTCCGACTGTGCAACACTCTGCTACGTCCAACGAGCACTATAAGACAATAACTGCTCAGTTCATTTAGTTTGCATTCCAAGTGCAGAACCTCTTCTTATTAGTATGAAATCAGGTGTCAAACGTACACTTCAGACAAATCAGGGTTAGTCCTGTTCTGGGCAAACACTCTAGTAAGATAAACAACTCAAACTGTAGATTTGGTGTGTATCCTGCGCAGTTATGAACAGACTTTCAGCATTTATCTTCTCACTATTTACCTGAATAGATACTGTTTCCATGTTCTGCCTTCTAACTCAAGAATCAAGTTATGTCATACATTCGCCATTGTGGATATAGACAAGATCCTGGTATGTAGTACAGATATTCAAGTTTGATTTTCAGAGACCTCTTAAGAAAATCAGAAATCATTGATTTTATATAGAAAGCAGCAAAAAAGAAAATACAAATAGACTAATTTTTTCTTTTCAAATATATATACCAAACTCCATAAACATGCTGTCTCAGGATTGAGAAAAAGAATTACAGGTGAATAAAAATGCCATGGAACCACTTTACTACACTGTTTGTTTCAGTTAAACACATCGTAATTCCCAGAAAACAGAAGAAAACACAGATCCAAAACGTCAGAGACCGACAAAGAATACTCAAAGGTAATATACAAAGCTGCCTACTAAATTTAATCTGTATAAAGATGGATATCACAATACAAAACACACCCTGAAAACTTTGCCCTTCAGGGAGATTTGTCTGCATTTGGTTCCTAAAGGCAGCAAGCACTATCTGGTTGCTGCTCATGGAACGAGAACAGAAAAGTAGCAGAAGCTCCTGAAGACCAGTAGAAGGTAGCTCAGGCAATGAGCACAGTGTAGCAAAGAGCTCAGGAGTCTGATTATAGTGACCAAAGTAGCAAACAGGTCAGGGAGTTGTAGTGAGATATTTTAGCTTGTCCAAAAAACTAATTTTCTTCTTTGATACAATGACCCTCTACACAAATCTAACAAAATGTTGAATCTTGTTTCATTTTTGAAACAGAAAACACTCTGAAAACATTCAGATCCACTATGTCATGTTGAAACTAAAATATATATTCCATGTTTAAATACTGAAATAAAATGCTTCAATTTTAGAAGTACTACATAGGTTTCTAAATACTTAGCCAGAGCTATTCAATACTTTCACCACAAAAGACACCTAATTCAGCCCATCCAAAGCTACGAGTTCTGGTTAATGAAAGAGTAGTAAAGGAAAACATTTCCTCAGCACACAGCACAGTTAATTCTGCATCACCCTCTCTCTCAGGAGCCCTGGGCATTTTACCCCAAGCACACTGACAGCAACGAGCCCCGTGCTGCTTTGCCAGCCCTGGCCCTGGACAGAGCGCTCTCCTCCCCTCCCCTTGCCTCTTTTCAATGGCAGCTTTCTTTTAAGCTGAGAAACCTAAGTAAGGGATCTTGCAGATCGTTTCAACAAAAACAGAGGAACATCATTCTGAGAGATTTCTTGAACTGGTTTGTGAAAAACTTCAGCTCCTGGGCTTCAGGGCACGGAGAGCAGCACAGTAAACACAAATTTTGGGATGACAATTTCATTTATGCTGAAAAGGTTTTGCCAACACACTGCTACCAGAATTTCCTAGTAGATAGGGTTGTCATTTATACCGGCAAAAAACATTGATCTGCCAAGCAAACCCAGGTCCCTGAATGACACGGAGTGTTTTTGCATTGACACTGGCATGCTTGCCCGCACAAGTTTATTGCTTGGGGTAAAGAGCAAACGATGGCAGTGTGGTGGTGGCTGAAACATTTCTGAGGACCAAGTACATCTTCTCCTGTGCTCTAGAGTTTATTGCAAATGGTCTGTGATTCAGCTAATTTCACACTTTAGTCAGAGCTGGACTTCGACCAAGATCACCAATATTTTTGGATAATCGTTAAGGAAGCATTAAAGTGCAATTCAATTTCTTAGAAAAGAATCAGTCTACATGAATTAATGCACACATTCATTTAGCTGACTTGCTAAACAGTTTGCACTATAAATTGTGGACTCAGAGGCAAGCAAATATAAAGGGAATGCACCTCTCTGTCCTATAATATGCCTGCATGCTATCTCTACATTAACTTTCCTGAGGGTTAGGTGGCAGAGATTGAAAAACCGGTTACATGGACCATACCATCCCTAGTGACCACTTTCAGATATTTCTTCAGCTTACTTTGTCCAAAGGGAGGAACGGAAGAAGAAACCTCACACTGTCTGGGACAGCGATATGGTCTGAATTCTCTACCTTGCACCAAAAAGAGAGATTTTCTATATTTGTCAGCAGAGGCCAAATACCGAGAAGAGCCAGATCAATACAGAACATTTCTGAAAATGTTCTATATATATCTATCTTATGCTACATACCATTTTTTACAACTGTGGCAAACAGACTAAGCATTTGTGCAAATCAGGGTACTAGGTTTTACATCCCTTCTTTGCAAATGTAAATGACTCCTGCACGCAGCAGCGAATTGAGTATTGTGGATTTTTTAATCCTTGTTTATCACTGTGTCCACCTAGGACAACGTGGAAAATAGAAGTAACAAATACGTAAGCTGTTAGTACATCGAGGTAAAACAAATGAAAGAAAAATATATCATCAATCTCCTTCAAAATTGTGATGCAAAGGTTTTTATGGAAACAGTTACTCTCACTAGCATATATGCATTCTGGACATAGTAAATTACTTCAGCATGAGCAAACAACCCATTTGTCTAAAGAAATATTCCCAAGAAATATCCTGAAATTATCTATAATTTGTAAAGACAGAAACAATCCCCCCCAAAAAAAATGTTTTAGTGCATGAAGAGGCGTATAGAAGCAAATGTACTTTGTACATGACAGGCTATTGCTCTTCTGAGTAATTTCTTGTCTTTTTGTTTGAAGTGTGGTTGCTGTTGTGCGCTAAACAGCAGGTGCAGATGTAATTGAAAGTGGTTGGCTGCGTCAAATGAGAATGATTTCATGAGAAACCTTAAGGAGCTAACCTATATTCTACTTGGGAGAGCTGAATTCACTGATCTGCAAGAGGAAAGTTGCAGGCTGACTGCAAAACAAGAGCGCCCGTTTGGCCTTCCTCCATTGCTCCTGATGAAATCACGGTATCCGGGGGCCAGTATAGCTCCGCAGATGTGCTCTGCCTTATAAACAAAAGAGTGAGGTGCCTTGGGAACAGGCACTTTAATGTAGGAAACAGATTGCATTCTGTACTGCCACAAGCAAAGAGATGACTGAGTGAACCACTGACATCTTTATTTGCAAATATTTGCAATTCTTTCCTTGCATTGGGCCCCTACCACTTTCATCACAGAACTGGCTTCTCCAGTTCCTGGAGCTTGGTCCCACAGCCTCCACGATGGCACGTTTCAGGAAATGTGGACAGGCCATCCTTGCCTCAATACCTCTTCTTACTTACACGGAAACAGGGACTGGTATTTTGTGAACTTACGCTGCAGCTAGTTAGATTTAAGGGTTTTGGTCTGAAGTAAAAGGAGTGATGACGGATGTCCTTCCATCTGCAGGTGAATCAGAGTGGTGTGGATATATCCGTATATTACACAGAGCTGCCAGTTCTTTGGCACGTGGATAAAAAAAAGCCAAGCAATAAAAGACAGGCTTGAAGTAGGGCCAGTGACAATTTTACAAAAAGGTGACATGGGTGTCTGAGTGTTAGACATTCAAGTCACTGCCAGTCAGGGTGCCTTTTTGTGACATCCCAAGTCATACTTTTCAGGGTTTCCTTCTCAAGGGCAGGTGAGAAGTCTTTCTCATTGCAAGGGCTGGAAAATGCAGAACTTTGCTAGACTAAAAACAGCCTGAGAAAAGTTGCCCTCATTGTTTTTCTTTCTGACCTGAAGAATGAACAATAAACATGATAAACAAAGAAGCAACAGATGTTTTAGTGCCCATTTGGAAAATCAACACATTCACATACCCTAAGAGACTAAACAAGAACTGTAGTACTTATGACTAATGCTTCTACACCATAATCCAGGCTGCATGCTCCCTCTTATTTTCACAGCTTTATCTTTAAGTACTTGCCTCTTCCATTCTTCTTAAACCAATTTAAAAAATCCCTACAATTTTTGTTGCCATCTGACATTCAACCAAGAGCCTCCTGAGACTGAGCATCCTGGAAACATCCTGCAATGTCTGAAGCACTGGAAATCTTAACATCTTTTGTACCTTTGAGATTATCTCTCATTACAGTTCAAACAGATAGAAAAACAAAGAAGAATATAGAATGAGTAATTATTTAAAATTCAATAATTATCCAGGGGCCTTTTTTTCCAGATGTTTTAGCTCAATCTGACTGCTGTTCCAATACATCATCTCAGAATCTAACTTTCTAGCCACAGCGGGTGGTCCGAGAAACCTGTAAAAAAGGGAGTACTACATCACAGTGAAAAGTGCTTTGTTTTATAAATTCATCCCAAGCAACATGGGTCTCTTTGCAGAACTAACTGGAAAGACCTAATTCTCATGCAACCCTTCCACTGCTAAAGTCCATATCAGGTCATGCCAACAGGGCACTAAGAAAAGCTTTGATCAGCCTGCTTTAGGTCACAATAAATTTGGAGAAATAGATGTTCATATTAGAATTGCAATATATCCATGTAAGGTGAGGCACAACCATTAATTCCTTCAGAAAACAATGCCTGAACTGATCTTTTCTCTAAACTAGGTAAATACTCCCATTTTTAGAGCAGCTAAAGGAAGAAAAGAGTTGGCACTGACCTCAGTCTCCTACTATACCATAGCAAAAGTGGGAAACGCCAGACAATAGCTGAGGTATTTCCTAAACAGCACCAGAGCATGGCTGCCTGCCTCTGCCTTTAGCTGGAGCGAGCACAAATTCAAAGCATCAGATTCAGGGCTGACTCACCAGCCTGTGTTTACACCTCCTGCTCCAAGAAAGTATTTTGACAGCATGTAGTGTATGCTATCATCCGCCACAAAGCGAGAACATTCCTGGAAGGGAGTTTCTCTCTTTTGCAACTGATATAACTTTAAAGGTATTTTCCTGTTTTAGCATCTGCATTCTTTCTTTCTCTCTCTTTTTTTTTTTCTTCCCCCTAAACAGACTTTATAAGGCTCTTGTTTTTTCACAAGCAACAGCTATCTGGTTTGATGAGAAGAGGCTCTGCATTTTACAAACATGGCTACAGAACAAAGATTTTAGGCCAGTGGTTTAGCCACACACAACCAGAGAAAATTTTCCTCTACATTACACAAGAACTTATAACATTAAGATGCATTTGGTCTCTTATCCAGTTCTACTGTTAACATGGAACATGGTTCACAATGAAATGATCTCTACATGGCTGTTCTAAAGTCGGGCTGAAAATACCACCCCATCCAAATTTTCAGCCCAATTTCCACCTCTGTTGTATTTTCCATCCACAAATGTTAAATACAGTACCCTCAACTTCAGGAAGTTTTTTATATGTTTAAGTATATTCCTATGTTATTCCTTTTGGGACATTAATTGCTGTTAAAAAAACCATCTTGTTCCTGTTCATGCTGTATTTTAGGCAAGGCATTTCTTTCAGAAATTTTGGTTTTAATTTACCATTGAGTGACTTCCATCTGCACAACGGCCATTCATGATAAACACATCCAATAAACTTAACAGCCTTACGATGTGCCGTTTCCTGAGATTAATTCCAATCTATAACATCTGTAGAGAAATATATTGATTTTTAAAAATCGCTTTTGTTGTCTAAAGGAAATTTAATGCCAGTAGTACTAGAATAGGAAGACTTATTCACAAATCAAGTTTTTGTCTGCTTTGTCAAGTTTTTAATTGCTTCTGACAAAATGGCTTGGTAGGAATATTATATCTATGAACGAAAATAAAGTCAGTTCAGAGCTGTACTCCTCAGTCTAGTTCTGTCCTTAACCTGAATTAAGTAAGCATGCTAACTCGTGTCAACAGTAGTTATATTATGTAGATATTTTGTCTGAAAAAATACAAACTCCCAACTTAGATCTTGTCCCCATAAAGAATTATGTACACGTATCTTTCAAGATGCTAAAATTATGCTATTTCTGTTTCAAATTAAACATAATGTGTATCTTATTCTTGATTTTTAGAAGATAAAGGTTACTCAAAGTTTAATTAAAACTAAAGCACAGTATATGACAAGATTTTTCACAAGGACGCTCTGCTTTTTCAAATGCTGTTAACCAAGAGGAGCCATTGTACTACTAAAGAGATCTGTGCAATCTGTAATTACATTAACTGTGAGGAATTGATACATATAGTAACACTAGCTGCATTATTTGAGTATTGGTCTACCAAAATGACACTGCAAAAGCCTTTTCCCAATTCCATAATTTTTAATATATTTTATATATAGCTGGCAATTCTGTTTCATGGATCTTATTTCCTTTACTTTCAAAAATTGCGTATCTGTAACAGCTTAAATCAAATCCTCGGAAGTCAATCACAGCCACCCACCATCTTTGATCATGATCAAACTCAGTGTAAGGAATGAAGGGACTGTTTGGATCTTGGAATCAAGACCATAACGTTACAAGGTACTAGTTATACAGGAGAAATTAAATATAGGTAATTTTATGCTTTCAATCTAAAATTGCTTCTTATTTTGCAATTTTTTAATTGAAGGAATAAGCACATCTGTTATTGCAATAACACTATAATTGTTTATTTTTCAGGTGGAAAAGTCAGGAAGTCACCTAGCAGAATGTTAGAAAAGAGCTTACAAACATCTTATAAATACCATAAAAATGAGAGTATAAGAGCAAATTTCAAAGGAGTTGCCTGATCATGGGATCTTAAGAGCAGGCAGACTCCTGTGCCTCTACAATCTCCCTGCAAGAAATGTAAAGTTTTCACACATTGCTTTTACTCTGTTACACTAGGAAACAAAAAGGATTTCAAAAGAGACTTTTTGTTCATAAAGAATACAGAAAAAAAGCAGGGCACTAAACGGTTAGCTGTGGCATTATCTTTTCCTGAAGGTGATTATTACTGGTTGATCCACCCAGAATTGGAAAAGTTAAGCAGATGTGATATTTGAGCTGTGTTTGTTTTATTCAACACACATCTCCAGTGATAAAATTTTCAGAAGAAAAATCATCTCCATTGCCCAGTGCTCTCCATCAAGTGCATTCCTTCCCCATCCTGGCCTGGCACCACCAGACACGGCTGTGTTGGAAGGCACTGCCTCCTTGCTAATGTTTCCTTAAAGTCTGAAGTTTTTGTAGCTGGCAGGAGCAGGACAGAATGAACCCTGGAAAGTACTTACACAGATTATACCAAAGGAATGTAGGGCAAGCATTAAAATATAAACCAAAGTGACTTTAAATGAAATAACACAGCAGGTTCTGGTGGCCATTTGATATGGTCATTTAGCATCCGACTTTCAAGATACAACAGAGGAGTAGGTGCTAGATGTGAGAAAGAGGGGACTCCTGGCTTGCCTGAAGGCTTGTACAATATCCCAGGTGGGATCTACATTCCTCCTCCTTCCATCTCTTCAACCTACTTCTCCTTAACTTGGTGCCTAGAAAATCTGGTCACCTTAATATATACTTGGCAGCATATCAATGTAAAAGTCCACACCGACATCTGAAAGTGATCATTTTACTGCCCACATTGGAGGAATGTTTCCCCACAGGAATAAGGCATTTTATGAGTGTTATAAAAAGTTACTGGCACTATAACCTATTATCACTATGGTATAAATTACTGATCTGCATGCCAGCTACGGGCCAGCTAGGATAGCAGCCAGAACCACCTCTCTGCTCCAAAAGAGCTGCAATGGCAACTGCCTCCCTTTGCAGCCTTCATCCTTAGTGTCACCCAGTGCACACCCTGCGGAGGGACAGATCCAAACCAGAAGGCAGACAGACAGCTCTTTCATCACATATCGATCACAATACAACTGCAGCAGCAGCCAATGCATTGATCACATTTGTCCTGCAGCCAAAAAGAGTAACAATTTACACCAATTTTCATCAATAGATAGCAGAGCTGTAGTTACTTTTGCCATACTCTCAAGCTTGGAGTAAATCAGAGTATAGTTGAATATACTCAAGTATACCTAGTTCTTAAAATATATAAGACACTTAGATTCTCATCAGGCCATGTTTCACCTGCACGATTTTTTTTTTTCAAGCACTCTGAAATTTGCCTTTATTTTTAGCTTATGTTTGCCTGAAGTTGGCAGACATTCTGTGACAGAAGGAAATACTGTGTAAAAAATGCAAAATATTGATATCTATACTGTCCCTCATATTCCTAAACCAAACACACTCAAGCCATCTCCCAGGCAAGCTGGTACATCCCAGCAGAGGTATGGGGAGGTGGCACCTTGCGCGTGGGCAGCTCCTTCCCCGTTTGCACAGAGCCAAGGGGTGCAGGCAGGCAGGCAGGCGGTTAAGCTAACACAAACGCGATCTGCAGCAACCCACGCCTGCCCAGGGCAAAAGGGGAACCCAGCTGAGAGCGTAGGCACAGTCTGGTTCCTACCTGGTCCTTTACTTTGGGGACAAAACCAGCACCCAAGCCCTGATCCATTCACCAGGAGTTATGTAACTGAAGTAACACTGAGTTTTGGATCCTGTAACTTAGCCCAAACTGCAGCTAGATGACACGTCTTTATCCCCCATTCAGAAACCCAGTGCCACGAGGCAATATCATATAAAGAATACTGTCAGACAAATGAGAGAAACTGCAGCTCAGACTGAAACAATTAACCTGTATGCAGGGGTTGTCATCATTTCCCATTAGTTTGGAAGCTCCAGCCTTGTCAGTGATCCATCAGTGGTTCCAAGACACATTTTTGTTTTCAGGGCTTTATAGCTCTGCGCTGAAATGTCACATTTGTAGTGTCATCAAAACATACAAAATCTGGTTCAGTCATGCAAGAAATAATATGAGGAAAAATAAAGGACTTGGATAGTCTCAGTACCTTTCTCTTTTAAATTTTTTTTTCTCTCTCTTTGCAAATACATTCATTAGGCTTAAATATTGCACGCTACAGAAAATCCAAAATGGGGCAAGTTTTTCTCAGCAAGTAATCCAAACTTCAATCGTTACAAATATAAATCTCCATATCTCATCCGTACAGTCTTTTCTAAGCACAATAGTACCTCTAATTCCTTTATGTATCTCTGTTGCCTCCTCACTGCGCTGCCCACAGCGGTGAACTTCCCTGTGAGTGCTGATCTGCATAACTTTGCAGTGAAGTAAGACACAGAAGGTGGGCTTTAGCTGAGCAAATCTAGATGCTATGTTTCCAGGTTCCCTTCATACCAGCAAAGAGAAATATGAGTAATTCAGCCAAGACATTTCAAACAAATACTTTGGCATGAGATGGATGATATCCTGGAAGGACTAACATCTCTTCCTCACTGCACAGATAGTCTGTGCTGGTGAGAAAACATGGAGATGTTCTTCCCACCTCTTGACCCTTGGAAGGTCCAGTAAGAGCTTTGTCTGCTCTTCATCTAGCACAAAGAGCAGCAAATACACCTCTAACATTTTGGTTTAGTATTCTACAATTCAGAAGTTAAACTTTTTGCTAGCATTAGGATTCATGCTGCAAAAGTCGGTCCCAAAAAGCTGTGGCATTAAAGTAAGTTTCCCTGATGATCTGAAAGAAAATATGGTAAGACAGACATAGAAGCTTAGATATCAAGTACTAAAATTATGCTCTGCAAGACTTGCACACCAGCAAAGATAGGGATGAAATGTGTGCAGCAAGAAAGTGCAAGCAAAAAGCAGCTCTTTTGGAAGGAGCACTGGTATTGACTGCCTTTATACAACTGATCACTGTATTTAATCCCATAAATCTTGGAGGAGGGGGATGACATGCCATTAGACAGAGAGGCAGGCAAATAAGTACAAAGCATCAAAAAATAGTAGATAGCTTGGAAAAAATGTCACAACTTGGAAGAAATGCAAAATTCAGCATTTCTGCTTACTCTGTAACTTGAAGATCTTACATCTAAGTTTAGATAAAGGTGGCGACCAAAAAGTTGCTTTTTCATAATACATTGTACTTCTACTTTAAAAAATACTTGTGCATTGGTTAAGATCATTATTATATAAATAATGTCTTCCTAACACCAAAGGAGAAAAATCTTTTTAGGTCTTCTTGGATAGAATAAGGAGTCTACAGGACTCCCACTAAGCTAGGAGATTGCAGACTGGCAGCCTAAGGTCCAAAAAGCCTAAGAGAATCGCGGCTTGGTCAGCCACCACCTTTGTCCTTGAGGCACAAAAAGAGAACCAATTTGGGGTGTTCCATAGACTTTCAAAAAAGCAATAAGCAAGTTACCTCCTAACTCTTTCTTTTTATAGTCAGGATTTGGCTGAGGTTTCTGGAGTTTTTTACTGTATGGATTTTCAGAATATACATCTTTTCCAAGCATTTCAACAACATGAAAAATTCAAGACACTAGTACCTTTCATGATCTCTGAAGTCGTGGATTATTCTTTCTTTCTTCACTGAATCAGCACAATTTTAGCTTTTTGGAGTCTGCCTTCCAGGAACAGTCTTCAGTAACCACTTAAAATTTGCTGCTCTGCTAAATATTCTTGCCAGTACATTTATTTTCTGCTGGCTAGTTGATAGTTGCAGGAAGCAAACTTTAAAGTATTTTTTTTTTCTGAAGTGGAAGAATATTTATGGTGGGGTTTTTTTTTTAATATTTACTGGGCTCTAACTTTCCTTAAGACAAAGCCAAAGAATGAGTTAAAATATGTAAATCCAGTTCTAGGATATACAAAATATTCAAGTTGAGGGAAGTAAAAAGCTAATCAACAGTCTGCAGACTATGCCAGAAGACTGGAAATATACAATAAAGAAATATACTATCTACTGAAGTTGTGCTTTTGTTCCCTCGTGTATAGACTTTACTATAATAAAGCACTAAGTCTTTTTATAAATTTTACTGGAAATATTTCTATAATTCTATCAGGTTTGATGTTCACAGGATATACTTGGGTTTGATGTTTGTGTAGTTAGCTGAGAAATACATGATTTAAAGTGACATCACATACTCCAAGGTGGTTAGATAAGTGAGGTTACACATTTCTTAAAATAAATAATCAGGCTTAATAATACATTTATAAGGAGTTTGTTCCATCCATGCTGCCTCCAAGGGATTGTGTAGGACTTTTATACTGAAATATTTGCACACAGCATCCCACTTCACCCCTCCCACTGGTCATTGTCATGCTGCTTTTTCATTCCTGTACATTTTAATCCTAAAGAGAAATCTACAAAAGAACATAAGGCAGAAAACTCCCTGTTAGACAAATTACATACCTCTAGTCAGGATTTAAGGGTGGGAATGTCATTGTCAGACCCAGACCTGTGTTTGGTGCTGTGGCTGTGCACACTTGCTCCAACGACCCCAAGCAGAAACATGCACACGTCAAGTGGATGACTGCAGAGAGAGGTGTCCTCTCACAGCTGTGAATGAATGCAGCCTGTATGGGGACACAACTTCATTGCTCCTGCCAGTTTGGCTATGAATGGTGTAACAAATGGGCCTTGAGCATCTAACTGAACCTCACTTAGTAAAAGCATTGACCCCAAAGATTAAAAGTGAACCTACCCTTATCACATGCCAAGCTCTGAAATGAGTAAGAGTTGACAGCACTCAACCATTTTGCACAACAACTCAGTCCCACCGAGGATGCTGAATTTATGCCTGTTTGTCTCATGTTGGCAACTGTTCCCAAGAACAAAGTAATGCTTCTATGCAACAGAAATGGTGTTTGTGCCATATCTTCTCCTGCTAGAATAAATAATTCCCAGGATGATTTTCTTCCTTCTCCCACACCTCTTTTACCCTCACTAACGCTTTGTCTAACTCTTGGCAGATTTTCAACGTAAATAGTTTTCCTCCTTGAAGGAATTTACATAAAGTCCAACTGCTCTGCAAAGGAGAAATGAGTGAAGCTGCCATAGCTTCTTGGTGACAGTTTAGGAGGACTCAACACTGCATTCACAGAACCAAGAAAGGGAACCTTTTGACCTCCTCTCTAAGTGTGCTCTGCCATTCACCGAACAACTTCAGTTTAAGGGTTAGTTGTAAGTTTCAAAGCTTTTATATACCAGTCTGAAATAATGGTCTGAAACAAATTTTTACTGGTAGTGTCCAAGAGGTTTGCAGTAGTCACATTTTCGCAAATTTTAGCTGGTTTTGGAAGTACAATGACTGTACAATAACGCTTTGGGGGCCACTGTGTCTGAGTCTGAGTCTTAACAAAGAATAATAGATCCAGTTCTGAGGGCCTTTGAGTAGTACTCCTAAAAGAATGATAATTTGTCCGCCATATGCAAAAATCAAGAAAAACTATTTCTAAGTTGAGGAGGGAAAAACTCACAAAAGAAAAAAAAAAAAGCTTTCTCCCAAATCTGAAATTCCACAACTTGTTGAGAGTAGAATTGTCATCCCTAATAACAAGCGGGAACCAGTAAGATTTGATCGGTGTAGCTGAATAATAACAAGCATTGTTCAGTAAAACTTAATTCCCCCATGTGTCTGGTACTTTCTCCAAATTTATTCTTCTGCTAGCTATTCAAGCTGTACTTGATATCAATTACCACAACAGAGAGAAGAAAAGAATGAAAGATACAGACAGCAGTGTACCTGAAATTATCGCTACTGAAATTATTGAAAACATCTTTAGGCTAATAAAAAGTCTATTGTAAAAATCATTGCCAAAGAGCAGCGCAATTCACACATAGTCTAACATGAACCAATCAATTTCTTAAGTGTCACAGGATACTTTTTCCCTTATAATTTCATTAATTAGAAACCTCCTTGAGCATTCTGTTCATACATTCTCTACCTTATAGCCACAGAGATACTATAAAAGGGAAGTGTCCAGTGTGCATTGTAAACGCAGTGTGTGTTGTAAAAAAGTTAGATCTTACGGAGGCTTTTCGTACCAACCTATAACGCATGGCATAACCACCTCTCCAACACATGCAGAAAAGACACTCTGATGCTTTACATAACCTCTCCCCTTCCTCCTATTTATACAGCTTGGGAGTCCTGAGGTAGCTCACAGTAGCATCTCCAAATTTTTGGTAATATCACCAGTTATTACATCATTACACTGAACAAAGAGATTTAATCATACTATATAGGATTAATTTATTTCACAGCTCTTTGGTTAGCATGAATGCAAAATAGTGAAGTTAATGACTGACATTGGCCTAAAAACTAGTGACTAAACATTTTTCCTAAACAACTGCACATCTAGGGATTAATTCCACCCTAAAGATCTGTCAAAGTACATTTCATCAGCCTAACCCTGTAAGTTCTTCCTACAGTGCACCATGCAACATAAAGACAAGGGGTTGTTTAATTCTAGGATGGAAATATTATATCTTCCTTCTACCAAAGTGCTCAGTCCCACATTATCTGCACAGCACACCACTTCTTTCCTATTTTTCAGTGATTATGTAGTTTAATAATAACATTAAGCATATATATGAATCTATAAATACCAGGCTGTAAGATGACTAAATTAGGATAGATAAAAATACACAGATATAGATATAGCAAGCCAAAAAAAAAAAAAATAAAATCACCAGTTGACCAGATTAGACTTGTTCTAACTAAACCTGATAATTTATTTTAACTAATATTGGAAATACTTATCTATTTCTCTGAAATCAACCAATAGCTTTTTTACTAAAAATATCTGTGCCTCTGAGACATTACTTTCTACATTAATGTTCATAAAGATTTCCAAACTGATCTGTCGTAGTTCAGCCCTGATCAGGACCACACTACACAGTCTCTCTCTCACTCCCCCCCCCCCCCAGTGGGACAGAAGGGAAAATTAGTAAACAAAAAAAA
>JAAGAY010010490.1:0-10689 GCA_011801015.1 Ardeotis arabs | reverse complement strand
CAGGAGGCTCCCCTCAGCACCCTCCTCACTTATATACTGAGCATGATGTCAGATGGGATGGAATAGCCCTTTAGCTAATTTGGGTAAATTAACCCCAGCTGTTAGCTAATTACTTAATTATCCCAGCTGGGTGCCCCAGCCACAGGGGCTACCAGCTCCAGTTCTCCACCCAGCTCAGGTGAATATTAACTCTATCCTAGCCAGAACCAGGACAAAAGCATATTCTATAGCCCCCTGCATTAGTAATAAGCATAAAACATGTCCAGGCTTAACCCTAGAAAAACAAATAAAAGCAAAACATCAAAATCCAATAGTCTGAGGAAAATAATTCTCAAAGAAAAAAGTGCTTAGAAAATGAAAAACCTGGGAAAATGAAAGAAATTAGAAAGCGGAGTGTAATTAATTTTTTTCAAGAACAGGTTAATATTCTGAATTAAAATTTTAAACTTATCCAACTTTAATTTACTGCAAATTAATTAAATTTCTATTTCATTTCAGTTGTTCATGGAATTTGTCTATTTATGATTTTCATCTCTGCTGTCTCTCCTTGTTTAGCACCAATACCCAGCTTCAGCAAAGCACTTAGCAATATGCTTGATGGAAATCATGTGAGTAATCCCTGTAAAACATGTTGCTACATTCTTTGATTTCTCCCCTAAGCTGTGATGCTCTGGATGTCATACTGAAATGGTTATCATATAAGCCCTGCCTTCATCTAGAGTGCACTTTCCCCCTCAGAGCATACATTAGTCATTCAGTGATAGCTCGAGCAGGTCAAGATCACTGACATTTATTCCGAGTCACTGCAGAGGAGAAAGGTGTGCAGAGCTTGCTTCAGGCTGAGTCACCAAAACACAGTTGTTCTTGGCCGGCCATGTCTTGATAGGAATCTGGTTGCTGACCCAGCTTGGGTTAGCCTCTTAAATTAGGAAGGTTTCTACTTTTTTTTTTAACAAAGAAAAAAAGAAAAGGGAAAATCCCTCCTTAGCAGCTGCACATTTCCTGCTAGAAAAACAACTCCAAGTTTCTGTTACTAGCTGCTAATATCATTATCTACCAGCTCTGCTGTAAAGCAGAGGGAGACGAGTTAAAACGCCCAGTGTAACAAGTGGTGGGGAGGGAAACAAGCAAAACCAGAAATTTGCCATTCATAGATTTCTCTGAAGTATGACTCCACTGCCATTTTGGAGCTAAAATTACCAGTTTTCCAAGCCAAAGTTTTTATTTTTATTGTGTGAACTAAATACAAGCATTGTTTTAGGCTGGTGATGTTACTGTAAGAGAGCCTACACTTAGCCACTCGGCTGCCTTGTAATAAAGCGCAGTCACAAGTGACGTCGGTTTTGCTTTAGAAGAAACGCCACCATGGAAAGGCAAAGGCACTGCTGAGCAGGTGTCTTATTTTTCCATTGCTGGTTAAATGCAACAGCTCAAGAGTGTAATAAAAATGGTAGAATTAATTCCAAAATCTATGCAATTATTTCTCTACTAATGCCACTAATTATCAGCAGCAGAGCAATAATCAATGCCTCTATTAGACTGTATAACTGATATCTCTCCCTCAACCTTCCCCACTTTTCTGTTATGGTTGTGAGGACTCCACTGTGAACGTGGACCAGATTCTAGTTGTCCCATTCAGTAGTCTGAGGCAATATTCACAGTATTTTCCTGCAGAGATTATGAATATTTAAAGAGGAGGGGGGAACCTTTTTCAGTTCCACAAAACCATACTGAACTCCCTTGCGTTCACTGTTAACGTCTGATGTGTGTAACGTGCCATTATGCAACTTTCAAAAACTCCTAGTCAGATCTCTCTGAACTGTATGCCAACACAGAGGAGCTTCATGTTCAAAAATCTTAAATATTCTATGATTTAGTAGTATATCCAAATGAAGAAGTTTCCTGTTACCATCTATATCCTTCTAGGTCTTGTGCTTTTTTGGACCTCCCAAAAAAAAAAAAACTGATTCAAGGGATTAAAAAAATAATAATAATAAGCTATGGCCTTTCCACAACCATGTTCTAAACCAGAGTATGTGCAGAAGACCTTATGCTTTTCAAAACATGTTTCATCTTCACAACACTTAGCCTTTCAATACCTTATCATTTTCAGCACATTTTTGCGTGTTTCCAAGGCAGCAGAAAATAAGTCAGGAAGACAAAAATAGATTTAATACATTTACCATTTTCTGAGTGAAGCATCATTTGATTATATGCATTTAAATACCAGTCAATCATGACATATAAGTAATTCCTGCAAGTTTAAGAGGTTTCACAAAGACATGGGCAGACCTACCAAAAGTCTAGGAATTGGAATACAACCATGTGATAATGTCTTGGATTGGCAAGTGAGAAATGTAAACACACAATCTAACAGGCAAAAGAGCATGAACAAAGAGTTCAAGCTACATAAAATTAATAAAAGTAGTCTACTCCATCAATACTTAGTTGATGTTTTGAAGTCACCACTAGTGCAAAAAAACACTAGCAACTGTTACAGCAAAGTATCTCAAGGAGAAGGTACAACAGATTATTTAGATTCCATATTACTGAAAGCAACAAAAAAGAAATTAAATTAAATAAATAAAGAGTGGCGGACGGCACTTCAGCTGAAATAACTAGTGAGAAATTTTCTAGTGAATTTTCTACTTACTTTCTTAATATACATGCTGACAGAACTTTGCATTTTCAGAAATTATTTGTATAAAGGACCTTTGCTGTCTTCCTCATAAACACAGGCCCATTTAACTGCCAGCACTCATCTGGTGCAACAAGTGGTATCAGGGCAATCCTGCCTCTCACAGATACATGTAAAATGTTAGAGACAGAAAACTGGCTTAAAAGCAATTCTCAGGACTCAGGTACGTGGTCTACTGTGATTTAATTAAAAAATAATATGATGATAAGTAGCTTAGGAAAAATCTAGATCTTAAAAGCTTGCCACTGTGCATAAGACTTCCAGTATGAACCCAGACAATGTACAATGTGACACAGCTGAAACATGAAGGATCACACTATAACAAACCAAGGAAAACCAACAAGAATGTCTTCCTAAAGTTCCCTCCACCGCAGTAACTTATCTGGAACCGAATCACATTCATCTGGAAGACAAACTGAGTTGAACTTGCCTGGAGTTAAGTCAACGGGTCCAGAGGATGTGTAAAGTCTTTTCCCTTTTTGCTTTTACATGGATTATTCAAGACATAACTAATGGAGAGATAGCAATGCATTACTATTAGATTTCTACTCACTAAAAACCACTGGCTGCCAGTACAATCAAGAGACAAACCATCTGAAACAAATCTTCATTTTTAGTCTTGGACTTGATTGTTTTCCCTTCAAATTTTTATGATTAATGAAGAATGCAGTTGTACCAGTCTGAAAGCAACACAAGATCACCATTAGAGTGAGGACTGAAAGTCTGGCCCCCTGGGAGTCAGCAGTTCTACAACGGATTGTAATTAAATCAGAATTTTACCCTCTATATATTTAATATGTCTCTTTACAAAACAGTTTTGAAAACATACTCCCTCCAAGTGTCTGACTCTAGTGAATTTGAAATTGTCAATCAGCAAAACTATTTCTGACTTTTTTTTTAAATAATAATTTGAGTACATTGGATCTAAATATTGAGTATATTAAATCTAAATCCAGCTTCTTGCTATTTCAAATGCTACAATTCATGTCTTCAAAACAGCTTGACCTCATCAAGAGAGATATTATAGAATCCATTCTCACATTGGGGATTAGGGAATGGTGGTAAGTTATTCTTACTTTTCTATTTATAATTTTAAACATCAAAATTGTTAACATCTTCACCTCCGCAGTAACTTTTTTTTGTAATATTTAAATATGTACATGTCTGTATCAACATTGTGCAAAGAAATACATGTTTTATAGCAGAAACCCTGACAGTTCATTAAATGTAGCACAAGTAGCTGGAACTCCTGCAATAAGCCATCACCACATGAGGATGTATTCACTGATGAGGAACTTAAACAATAGGAACTAAATTGAACTTAAAAATTTTGTTTGCGGCGGAGACAGGACTCTACATCACTGGACCAGATTTGATTATGTCAAATATAAACCCCATAATTTTCTGCTCTCCTCCTGTGGCAAATGCTCAATCAAAGGCAGAGAGTGAAGTAGCACAAGATGCCACAGTTCTGTAAAATAGGATAACTGTGGAATTCAGTTCTGGGTTTATAAGTCAGCAAGATTTTTCAAAGTTTATTGCTTAGTATTGAGTGACCTCCAAGTGCTGATGCACTGCCATTTGCAAGTAGAAATTTGAAAGAAAAAGCAGATGGTTTTTGCTGTAGACTGATAACACTTGGTTCCAGTCACCAGTGGTTATTTTCTTTAGGCAAGAGGTAATTTTATAGATACTAAGTGGAAGCTGGTATACAAAACTACCCACATACCCAAAGAATAAAGGTCAGCAACTAAACTTAAAATTGAAAGCAAACTTCACTTGCATACTTCCAAAAACATTCAATCACTTCATGATGCCCTCCCTCCTGTTGCAATATTCACTTCAAAGGCAAAGGACTCATTTACAAAGAAATATTAAGGGCTTCTTTCATGACAAATGAGTGATAGATAACACAGGGAAAGTACCGTGCCTCCAAAGGCTTAAGTCTATTCTGACATGGGAATGAAATGTTCTATGAATTACAGTATATTACAATGCAATCTTGATTCTTACAACAAGCAATCTTCAATGTGCTTAATGAAAATCTATATTTTTTGTTACTGCGCCTTTCTGAGCTTTTAGGATGGATTCCTATGAGAAAATAAGTCCTGGGATGTTTCTGTTAATAACATTAACAATACAGAACTACTGCTGTATTGTTAAGAGACGCTGTATATCATCATGATGCCTACTGGTATTTTAAGGTTGCCCAGGAACAAGAAAATTAGCTGCAACTATGTTCATTTCTCATTTGAACAAAATAGATTTTCTGTATTCTTTATAGCAGTGATTTAAATTGCATAACAAAGTGCTGAACTTTGTATTGATTTTTAAATTACAAGCTTTACTTTTTTTCTTTTTCCTTAATTGTGGCACACTCTGTAAGAGTCACAGTTTTAATTGTACTTTATTCAAGTTTTTCTGGCAAAGTCCATCCAGTGAAAAATTATACCTTCGTTCCACAGACGTGGGCAAAAGTCATTGTTTTTCCTCGATCGATATATAAATTAGTCAACACTTAATATGCCCTAAAAATAAATTGGCTCCACATTGATTTATCTCTCTCATGGTAGTACTAATATTTGTGTACAAATGGGAATTGGTTCTTCTCTCATTTAATTTTGCTATCAGTACTGATGTTAAACAAACCTCAGGATACAGCACACTGCTGGCCAGGCAAAACCAACAGAGGAAGGATGGTGTTCAGGTACCCTTCAGAGGCAAAAGTCCCACTGTCTCATTAAAAGCTTGAAGAAAATGTTCTTTAACCTTGTCTCTATCTCCCTGAACCGCAAGAGGACTATCAGCACTTTTCTGTGATAGGAGCACAGTTAAGAGAAGAGGAGGTCTATCTTCTCCCTGCACTTTACCATCTCCAAAGGAGTACTGCAAAAAACACTTCCCAGACATGAAGGCTGCACTTGCAATAATGGATGCTGAAGCTCCTACAGAACTCCTGGTTCTGGAGATTTAAGAAAGTCGTGTAACAGAATATGAGATGGGATTAACAGAAAAAAAGATGATAAAGTTTAATTGATGAAACGCTCTAGCAAGGAGCATAGAGGAAGCAGTCACTGTGGGGTTCTGATGGGAAGCATTCATTGCAGAAAGTAAAAGAGCAGAAGCAGAGAAATGATCAAGAGAGGAGTTGGTCAAAAAATAAGGAGAGAAGCAGCTGTTCGCATGATTCAGTGTAATAATATCGTACAAAAGATGAACACTTCACGGTCAGGCAGACAAATCCCCAAGCACTATGTTAAAATGAACCACATGGAGCAAAGGAAGGAGATGGAACAATGCAAAATTAGTCCTAACTTGGTAGCATCTTAGTAAAGCACTTTTAAAAAAATTTTTTACCACAATCAAAAATATTTTTAAAATAGCATCTACATTAAATACATTGGGGGAAAAGTAGCTATATTAATAATTCCCAATTTGCACCTAATCTTCATGTAAGGTCCTCTCACAGAGGGTGTAACAGTCAGGAGTTTATAATTCTCCAAAACCGTACCTGCACATATACCCTTTCTGTAAAAAGGAAAGGGAAAATAAAGTCCTGGAGAAAACTACAGAAGCCTCGAAGTTGTTGCAACTAGTGTACAAAAACTTTTCTTCTAGCCATAAGGCAATTTTCTCTATAGTGCCAGTCAACAGTAAGAGATCAACAGAGCAGTGAGCACAGTGAGCTCTGGTGCATCATCTAGGGTATGAATGCTCTTTTTTTTTCCTCTTCACCTTAGTCAGTCCTTTACTTTCTCTGCACCAAGTATGCCCGGATTTACAGCAAGCTGGTATTTTTATGTGCTGAAAGATGGGCAGCTGTCTTGTCAGGAAAGACAAGAATTTATAGCTACTTTTCCCAAGACACTGTCCGAAAGTAACTTCAGTGTGGTCAAAGATCAAGGTCTGTGCTACATAGCCATATGGATTTTACAAAACTTTGGTGCAGTTTTACACCATTTCTCCTTCTGTTGTCTCTTCTGACATTTGCCAGAGCATGTTGTGTATGTATTTCAGCCTTGACATTCATCTCTTCTAAATTTCTACCCTGTGTTGTAATTTCTTGGATCACGTAAGTGAAATGTTAGTTCTTCTCTAGTTGTTCTTGCTATGAAAAACATCTTGCTAGAAACAAATTTTTTAAGGATAATAATTTTACAAAATGTACTGTTGCTTCATTACAAAACATCTGGAGACGTCAAGATTAAGCCTTCTTCAGCTGCATACTACCATCATCCCCCACACACTGGTGGTGTTATTTGATTTCTGTTATCTTTTTTGCTGGACAGTAGTTCTTCCAAGTTGCTGAAGAGCAAAGCATCTTCATTTTTAAAATCAGTCTAAAAATGTCTGTCTTTCACTGAAATGTTCCTGAACAACAACTGACTATTGTAATTTAGTCTATCAACTTTGGTCTCTTAGAGGGCTTAATTTAGACTGATAAAAACAAATGTTTATATTAGAATAAATACTGCAGCCTATCGTAAAGAAATAATTTTTTTAAAAGGCATCTTTAATGTAACTTTACATCTTACCATTATGAAAAATAATGTCTGTCTGAAGACATTCTATGTCCAGCATAGAATCACAAAATCATAGAACAGTTTGGGTGGGAAGGGACCTTTAAAGCCCATCCAGTCCCACCCCTCTGCAATGAGCAGGGACATCTCCAACCAAATCAGATTGCTCAGAGCCCCATCCAGTCTGGCCTTGAATGTTTCCAGGGATGGGGCATCCACCACCTCTCTGGGCAACCTGTTCCAGTGTTTCACTACCTTCATTGTAAAATATTTGAAGTTTTGATAACCTTCTCTGACCAAGATGTTGGAAATGTAATCTAAAGCTTTTCCAAAGAAATCAGACTTTTGCGAAGTTTAACACCTTAACACAAGCCCATTTTCAAATTCTTTATATCTATCCAATACTAAAGCCAAAATTATATGCCTCAGGGTAGTTCCACCAAGGAGCACAGGTCTAGTTTCACTGTGTCTTTACTGTTTTGGTCTTTGGACTTGTTATTAAAATTTCCAATGCATGCACCAAGCTGTAACAGTGAGCTTGATGTGAGTAGCTACTCAGTAGGAACACAGCCTATTCTTTTGATTCAAGTTCATCAAGAGTTCCCATAAGTACCATGCAGTCACAACTTGAGCCATAATACACATTGGCTAGAGATGAGCAACAGCTACTGCTGTTGCTCCTCTTAGTACCTCACAATCAGCAGGTATATCAAGGGAGCTGGTAAGTTTAGAGGAAAACATGTGTTCACACCTGATATGCTGCAATTACAGGCAATACTAGCTGTCAATTAACATAATTTTCTTGCATTACACCCTTTGTCTGACAGTCCAGAAATATGTGGACTGGCAAGACTATATTATGGCAAACATTGAATTGACAGTATAAAATATTTAATGAGAGTTAAAACCCCACTATTAATAAAAAACCTTAACAGAGTGACAACAATAGATCTGAGTCTACGGTGTCACAAAGCAGTACTGGTTCTCTCTCATCTCCATCTTGTACCCTAAACAGTGGAAAAGAAGGGACAGAATTACATAAATGTAATTCTTCAATATGTAAAAAGTCTCCAGCAAAAAGCCCTTCAATGTTCCCCAAATATCACAGGAAAAGCTACCTTATATCTACAGAGAAGGAAAACGAGAATTGCTTTTCGCCCTAGCTATGTCACTGTTATAAAAGCAGACACTGTGGATAGAAAGAGTAGATAAGCATTCCTCAGAATGGCAGAAAGAATAAAACACTTAATCATTTTATGTTCTTATGCAAATAAGTTAATTTTAAGTCCCTGATGAAGTCTTATTGCAAAACAATCTTTCTAAGGCTGTTAATATTTTCATATGATAAAAGGAAAAGAAAGAGTAACAGAAAAACCTCTTTCAGGGACTGTGCAACAAAATAAACTGTTGTTAGAATAGTGACAATTGAAACAAAAATAACACTATAAGAATTAAAACGTACATGTCTATCTTATTGACAGGGAGTCTTTACTTCATAAGAAGAATTAAACAAGTACAATTTTTATCCTATTAAAAAATTGGGATGACTTATTCATCCTGATTCATGAGAATTTCTATTTTAAGTCAGAAAATAATTTTCCACTAATGGAAGCTTGACCAGAAAATTTTCTGCCTGGTCTATTGGCAGAAAGGATGTCAACCAGCAATATTGGTCCCATGAGAATCCACCTGGGAGCCTGAACATCAAGGCCTGCTGTAATTACTGATGTCCTCTTCTTATGTCCCCTCTGATGGAGGTGAGTCTAATTTAGTCTCCCTACTTCTTGTACCCATGAAAATAACAATGTGCGTGTTAACTGTGAGGCTACTTCTCAGCTCCTGTGCTCCACAGCACCAGTTTAGCCTCCAGCCTGTCCCCCAAGCTGGGCATCAATCTCCTCTGTGCACCCTGCCCACTGCCCCAGGGTGCTTTCTAGAGAAGGAGGCATTAACGTGTCATTTATAAATATTCCCTGCATTCTTACCCTATTGATTAGACATTTGCATCAGTTTGTATTGCCTCATGTTTCAAAAAGAAAGAGAAATTTAATAATCTCACAGACTCCTAAAAGCTACTTTAAAAAGCTCAGACAATTTCATAGAAACCCAGAGACTCCTTGCCCAAGAGATTTAACTAACAGTGAGTTAGGCTGTAGCATGATAAATGCTCTGTGAAGTTTTGATTTAAGAGGTGATATTCAGTTTACAGACCTTCTCTTTGTAACTATTTCCTAAAATAGACATGTTTTATTTCACTCCTTTTTGTTTTCTGTTGCTCAATGATTGGCATTTTTCCTATACACACTAGAAGAAAAAGAATTAAAATACTACAATCAGTACAAGAAACCATTTTCACCTTTCACTCCTTGCATTTTTATACTTGTGAAAGCCAGTAGATTCCATTGGAGTAGTCATAACTAAATCACAACACTTGAAAAAAGTCAGACTTAAACTTAAGTTTTAACAGAGAAAAACTATTTGTTTGGATTTGTTAGTTTTTTCATATTACACTTTGCTCTGTTAAACTGACAACATTATGTGGAACAAACAGGCAATTATAAGAATGAGATTTGTGTCCACTTAAAATGTTTCTTCCATTATTACAAGGAAGCAAGCATTACTTTAATGGATGAAACAGGTTTCTAAGCAAAATTTTGTGCTTTTACTTCAATCATTATGTTCAATCACGAACTTACATAAATAGCTTGACTGTTACTCTTTATTTTAAAGTACATACTTTAACACAGTAATCTTGCAGGCAGAATTTCTTTTACATTTTAAATTCTACTTTTTTTTTTCATGAGCAATCATACTCAGCTGAATGACGCAACTTCAAAGAGTGAAATAATATGTAGTATGATAGAAAGGACCTGTACTGCTATCTTACGAAAGCTGGCAGAGACAGGCAGTCATTTCCCTATCTGCTTAAGTAAATTCACTTGAATTTACTTCTGTAAATTTGCTTAAGTAACTTCGCAAGTAAATTGTCAAAATTTATATCATTTAAAATTATTCCATAGAGGTCATTGGAGACACAGCAGTGTAAAACAGAACAGATTTGTCCCACTGTTGCCATACTTATGCATAACTGGAAGGTATAATCTATTCAACCATTCCTTAATATTAAACATACTCACTAATGAAAAGTCAGAAGAGAAATTATATTCCCAAAGCCACAGGTCTCAGAAGCAAGCAGTCTTCCTATCAAATTCAATGTACCTACCACTTTAGCAGAGCTGCACACATTGTACTCAACTCCTTATTACGCAACTTCCACACAAAAAAATGTTCAGTGTATTTCTACCTACATCTGATCTTTGTTTCTACAGATTACTCACTGAATTTAGAATCCATATACAAGATACCCAGAAGTATTAGGGTTGGTTCTGTCACTCACTGATTAATAGCTTTTTTTCAGCAAATTCACACCAACAGTAAAAAAAAAAAAAAAAAAAAAAAAAAAAAAAAAAA
>JAAGAY010010489.1:12095-57048 GCA_011801015.1 Ardeotis arabs | reverse complement strand
CAGCATAAGTCTTTTATAAGTTTTCTAAGTTACACGCGAAGTGCACGCACCTAATCATCTAATTCGATTGGTAGCAATATAGTGTTCACGCGCCTCACGCATCATTTGGATTGGTTATGGATCTTTAGTTGTCTTTACTGTTTTTGCCTTTGGTATTTACTTATCTTGTTCTCATTGCTGTTTTTTGTTATTGAGCAAGTGGTGTTCAAGGACATAGCTCAAATTCTTTAATATCAGACAGCTGTGCTACACTCTCTGTTCCCACACAGTTTGGGTCAACTGTACTGGCTATACCCCTCCCAGCTTCTTGCACCTACATATTAGCAAAACCGGGGAAGCTGCAAAAAGTCCTTGATCTCTTAGCAACAACTAATAACATCAGTGTACTATCAATGCTCTTCACATACCAAATCTCATACTAAATCCAAAAGACAGGAGCTACTAGGGAAAAAAATTAACTCCATCCCAACTGAAACCAGGACATCAAATGCCTATGGCAAAAAGCTAGTGTCATTCAGATTATGAAGAGAAAACAAACACTTCAAAAAGCTCTCAATAACTGGAAATAATATGACTTGCTAGTTGAAGTTCACTTTTATTTTACAGGAAGGTGCAAGACTTGATAATGGCAGTTAAGAACCTTAAGAACGTTTAACAGAGGGGGATGCAGAAATTTCTGGGGGAGCAGCTACACCTTAATGTGCTCAAAGGTAAAAAAAATTCACTTTGCTGCCTTCAGAATGAAGGACAATGCTTCAGTAACGCCAGCTGCCAGTCCAGCCTTTAAAAAGGGAGAAATATCGCCATCTTGAGATTACTGTTCTTTATGGTGGCTAAGATAAGGTAAGGCGAGACATATTCAGCTAAAACTAATCAAGAATAAAATATCTTGAGTTCTGCTTGAAAGGCTCTGACGGAACACACAAATAAAATTTCTGCAACAGACAAAACTTGATTTTTCCTTAGCTGTACCCTTTTCTTCTAAAGAAAAATAACATTGATGAATAGCATTTAACAGGCTGTCAGAATCCTATTAAAATAGAAAGTGTTCTATTGTTAAATAAAAGGAAAAAAGTCCAAGTGATATTTTAAACGTATTTCTTAATTTTAAGACAACATAACTACCACTTGTGCCTTCGTATAAAAATTCTGCATTCATTTTTACAGGTATAACACCACAGTAGATAAGTGATTGTTAATGTGTGATTTTGTGTTTTGACTGTACAAGTTGATTGTCTTTGAGAATTGTAACTGTGTTTAAATTCTACTACGCCAAGAGTCACATACAAAAAAAACCTTTTTATGGTTCTACTTTTTATCACTCCTACATTGATCTGTTTTATACATAGGAATTGATTTCTAAAGGTCTAAGCTGAGGGGACAGAGGAATGTAATCTGAAATGTATGCCTATTCCTAATTCTTAAGGTTATTGAATTAAATAAACCAAGCTCTAAGTGACAAATTGAAAAAAAAATGTTGAATTTTAGCCCTTAAAATGCTTATCATTTCAGCACAATGTATGTGGGGTTGAAGTCCAACAGAATTTCACAATACTTCAAAGACAGGCTTGTAGTGCTTACTTCCAGATGAAAAAAGAAGATCATCTGGGAGCAATTTTATAACAAAAGTTACATTCTTGACCTGGTCACTGGCTTTCTGATTGACTTTGAACTTGTGGCTGAGTGCCTGTGTTCTAGCTTCTTTGCCTGTAAAAGCTACCCGAAATGCATAAATGCTATGAAATCCATAGATAACACTGAATAGTCTCAGAAAATGGCTTTGCTGTGTAGATTCTAATAAGGGTAGTTGGTAGGACATTCAGAACAGTTGGGGAAAGCAGGATGTATTAGTGTTGCTCTGTGCTGGTTCTCTGAGAGACTTTACTGCAGGTCTGTGAATGTGGAATAAGTGCCGACTGCACACCTCTCAAAACCACCTTTGCTGTGCTAGTGAGTGCTGCTTCTGTTAGTTACATCATGGTATCACCTTACTTTTAGAGGAATTCTGTATTTCTGCAGTTATGGTTGTGTGCATATTTTGTATTATGTTTACAGTTTTCTTTTTTACGGGTTAAACTACAAAAATAGTATCTTGGCTCTGAGACAGAGTCTATGGGAAAGAATTTGTGGAAATACAGAAACTGTAGTGGATTTTACAGTGGAACAGCTTTTCTCCTTGCCTCTGTTCTGCATCCCTCAGACTTATTTTTTAATAGGTGTTGTGGTTTTGTTTAGTGAGTGGGGGCCTAAGGTGGAAGCTTCTGTAGGAAACTGCTAGAAGTTGCTCCCCTTTGTTTAGTGGACTCGGCCGGGAGGGGAATCTTGGCCAGGAGCCGCATTACTCCTCCCCCTCCTTCTTCACTGACCTTGGCGTCTACAGCTGTTTCTCTCACAAGAAAAGTTCTTCACAACAGGCTGGCAGATGCCTCTCAGGATCTTTTCACATCATCCATCTCATCTCCTCTCCACTTCATGCAGCCGGGCTGGGCTGAATTGGGCCCAGTCGGCCGCCTGGCGAGAGGCCAGAGGGTGAGGCCTGCAAGGCCGGTGAGGCCTGTGCCTCCCCCTCTGTGCCTCTGCCCCCGCTCAGCTTCTTCACATCTTGTCTTCTCTTTTTTTTTTTCTGTTTTCCCCTTCTTAAATACATTATCGCAGAGGCGTTATCACGGGACATTCTGCTACCAATCGGCTCAGCCTTGGCCAGAGTCCAAGTTCCCTCTTCCCCCCTGTGCCACTTGAGGGGGGGAAGGTAATAGAGATAATGTTAAGCTCGGGAAGAGGGAGGGGTGGGGAGGAGGTTTTTATCTTGTTCTCTGTCTCATTACCCTGCTAGTTTTAGTAATAAATGAATAGTTCTCCCCAAGTCGAGTCTGGTTTTGCCCGTGACGGTAACTTTAAGGATTTCTCCCTGTCCTTATCTCAAACCTCGAGCCGTTTTTCTTCTATTATCTTCCCCCTGTTCTCTCGGAGGGTGGGGGGAGTGAGAGAGAGACTGCGTAGTCCGGTCCCAATCGGGGCTGAACTACGACAATAGGGAATGGATTTCTTCAATATCCCATTTTAGTACTTCCATTTCAGTTAAAAAAAAAAAAATAGGGCAAAGATAGTGCTCAAAACAGAAACTTCAGGAGTCCTAATTTCTAAAGGTTTAGGGCTGTTTCAGGTCTGACTAGTCCACTAATTTTCCTGACAGCAGCCAGTAAAAGATCCAAAGGGAACAGTGTGAGAAGCAGCCAAGAATATTTCACCACCCAGTTTTCCACTCAGATTATCAAGTCTAATATTAAAAGAGCAATGGGGACATAGTAATGTATTTATCTATATTCACATACACAAGACTTTGTTGTTGGATTAAAAACGTAACTCAGCCATGCCAAGAATCAACCTCCTGGCATGTAATTCAAAGAAAAACAATTTTTACTGGATGGAGGCATTAGCACAAAAAGCTACTGTCAGATATGCTAGTGAAGGGTAGGAAATACACATCTTCATTACTGGAACCATGACAAGCCAAGGAGAGGAGGTAATAACCCTTTAAACTGGGATCAAGCCTAACATGAGAAAGCAGCACACAATTTATCTGATACCCTTCCTCTGCCTTGTTGGTCACATGCTAGCCCTGGCACCTGGAATGTACTGAATGGCAGGGGACCATGAAAGTGAATATCCATCTTCCAAAAGAGCAGTGCTGACTGTGGCACTGAGTGGTTCTGGGGTGCACTGGAAATGGTCCACAGTCCATGGTGGAGCTCTCATTTTGAAGTGTAAGATGTGAGTGCCTGGAAACAGAATGGAGCTGCTTCTGAGAGCTACGTCTTCTCAGCTTGTCACCCCAGAGAGCATAAAGACTCTGTGACTATTTGTCTTAGGAGACACATAGCTAAGATTAGAGCTGCACCTGTGCAGATGGGTCTCAATTTTCCTTTCTAACCCTCCTCTTTGACTCCTAGAAATCAGGGTGAAGCAGAACTGGCTCGTGGGAATGAAATAACAGAAATCTCTTGTCATTGATAAGAAAATAAACTAAATGGATCTAGTCCTCTGCTTACTCCCATGTTCTTGCTTTCTTTCCTGTCAGGGGAAATTGTGAGCCCATAGCTGTTCTTGGACCATGCCCTCTAGATGGCAATTATTGTGATTGAATGTTAAACTGCACTAAATATTGGCAGTGCTGAGAATTTGGCACAGAAAGTATTGGCAGGTCTGAGAATTTCCACATCAACAGTAAGGAGTTTTCAAAAATCCTTTAAAAATTAGTTTAGATACTCTATTTTGTTCCCAGACTTTTGAACATTTCAGAGGTTACGGTCTTCAAGCTTTCTTCCATAAACCTGGCAGCAGAATGCCTTTACAGGAAAGTGGATCCTCTTAACCAGAAGCCCTTCTTTAACAAAAAAGGTTAAGTATCCTGAGAATCTGGATTAATATGTTGTTGTCTTGTGACTTTTACAAGCTTCCTCTTTACCCTTTATAGGAAACAACACACACTCCTCATGTATCAGACCAACTCTGCTCTAGTTAACGCTGACTCTGCTCTTAAAATGGTGTGTCTCCATGTTCTTGGTTCTCCTGGTCAGCACAAAGACCGCAGGATCTTGCGGGATTGCACTGAGGATTGGAGGTTTGTCTTAAATCTGTGGTCTGTGTCAGACTTCCCTGCTGCCTTGGTCAAGTCCTTTAAACTTTGTCCAGACTCAGTGGGAAACAATGACAATACTCTAATGGTGCCCTAGGCAAAACTTCATTAATGGGTAATGAGGTTTTTTCTATACTGTGGTGTAAGAGAAGGCATTTTGGTATCTCAGCTGCTTGTGCCTTGGCCTAAGACTCGTGTCCCTTACTTCTAGTAACCAGGTAGTTCTAAGCTCAGCCTTTGTAAGTGAAAAGTTTTCTAGTGTTTTCCTCCTGATGGAAGAGAGATGCAAATACAGCTTCCTTACAAAAGCAAGAAACTGGCCTCATGTGAGCTTCGGCTGTGCAACAAAGGGGAGGAAGAGAGCGAAGTGTGCAGTGCTATTGATACTCTTTCCAAGCCACTGGTTTTACATTTTTTCTTTTTCTTGCCAAATTACAGATCAGAGTACAGGCTTGAATGTGCATGTTAGGAAAAAGCACTCATAACTTCTACTTAATTATGTTACAGCCCATTATTGCATTAAGACCTAATTGTCAATTTCATTAGAGTTAATTGTTGCAATTTTAATGTCACTATCAAAGAGAAATATCCTAGCTGTAAGAAGCAGCACATCATCTTCTATTGTGTAATGGGCCACATGTTACTACATGCTCAAGATCAAGTCTTGGCTGTCTTTCTGAAAAGCAGATTTGATTTTAACAACAAATGATTGGGTTTGGCACAGCAATTATGGGGTGATACTCCAAGTCTCTTTAGGCAGGAGGTCAGATGGCTTTCCAGGGCTAACATGTCTGACTGTGGTAAAGCTTAGATACCTGTGGTTCTTTTTTAACTGCATTTTTAATGGAAGCCGCTTAGCTGTGCTGATGTGATATTAAGCAGTTAGGCAAGCAGCTCCCAGATCTTTTCATGGATGTTGAATTGCCTTGGTTTTGCGTTCTCAGAGGATACTTTTGGATACTACCTCATGTGAGCAGGAGGCAGACTCTCTGAAGTAAGTGTCTTACACCAAAAGCTGTCTCTGGCTCATCATGTGGAATATGCAGTGGTTTGCTTCTTTGGATCAGCATGGGTTTTTGAATGGTTAAAAAACCCAACGCAGTAGAAATCAGTTCATGTATAATTTAGGCAGGTCAGTTTATTTTATTTTATTATATAATCTTATAATTATTTTTATTATTGTTGACTCTCCACAAAAGACAGACTAGATGCTATCTTTGCTAGAGTCTAATGTACTACTACTTCAGCTTCTTTACTGGGAGGAGGAAAGATGCTAAATATGATTTAGGAGGTACTTAAAATTGTATAGCAGAGCTGCTTTTAGGGAAGGCTGTGATAAGACAGTCACTTAAGGCTAAAATTAACTGGTTTATCTCAATAAAGGCCAGGATTTGCTCTTCTAATGGCTTTCAAGTGACTATTTCCTTCTAAACTAAGCAGAGAGGCAATAGAAAGCAACTGGAAAACCCTTTTTTGAACTGAAAGAACTTAGCAGATGTTACTGGGACCATGTAACTCGTTTTGTGACTGATAATTATTATTTTTTTCTTTTCTTGTTGACTGCTTTGGGCATGTATTACTAAGGTGTTTGCTCTTCGGTGCGGTCGCCATAAGGATGCCGGTGAACAGAGCTCCTGTGAGAGGGAGGGGAGCACACTGCGTGTTTGCATCCCGTAATGGAGGGGCTCGTAGGCTCTAACAGGCACCCAGCCAGTGAGTTCTGCAATGCAGTTTGTTTCTCTAGGAATCCCAGGTTTTTTTCTTACAGGCTTTACCACAGCGTCTCTTTAAAGGGCCCGCGGGTGGCACTGCACCGGTGCGCACTGCTGAGGGGAACACCCGCACGGGCACCCCGGCGAAGCGGCGAGCGCAGAGGCCGGGCTCCGGGGATGTCCCGGCCGGGAGGTCCCGCCGCGGGGCTCGGCTCCAGCGCTTTCCGCCGCCCTGGCGGGATTACGGCGGGTACCTGCCTCCCCTGGTAGCCCGCAGCGCTGCCCGCCCGCCCTGCCGGCGGCCGTTAGCCGTTAGCCGCGGAGCGGCCCTCAGCCGGCAACGGCCCGCCGCGCGCCGCGTTACCACGGGAACGCCGCACCGTTGCCATGGGAACGGGAGCTGCGGCGCCCCCGCGCGGCGCGGCCTGACCACGTCGTGCGGGCCCGGGGTTCCCCTCGCGGGGCGGCCTAGGAGAGCGACCTCCCGCGGGAGCGGCCTCGGGCCCTACCCGGCGGAGAGGCCGCCCAGCCGGGCCCTGCTGCCCCTCCAATCGCCCGGCTGCACCCCGCCGGCGGCTCCCTCCTTCACCGCGGGGGAAAAGCAGCTGATAAAATACTCAGTGAACTCTGGCTTTTTTTCTCCGCTCAGCTTAGCCAGGAGGAAGAAGAAGGAAAAAGCATTGTGTAGCTCGTCGGCTTTGAAGGAGGGTGGGCACCAGCTGTGCCGTGGCATCACCCCAATAATGCTGTAGGTGCCCCGTGGGCATGAGGAGTTCTTGCTGAGACAACGCAGCAGCTTGGTGAGTCATGCCTCACGCCGAGCCACCGCTGCTGCTGCTGTGGCCAGTTCAAGTAAGGCAGTGAACAGAGCTCGAAGAACCCAGGCTTGGTTCCTAAGATGCTCCTAGTTCAAAGTGTTTCCAGGCATAATTCAAGCAAAGGTCAACCAACCGTCTGTGTTCAGTGCCTGCTCTACTTGCTCTTTGTGAGTGGCATTTATGCCCACATGGAGATGTCGCTGCCTACAGCTTTGACTAACAGGTCTGCTGGCAGTGGCCAACAACAGATGCTTAGGGAAGGGTGCAAGAGCAAGGCAGCATCACTTCACCTGGGCAGTGAAGGTTTGTGGTTGCTGTCCTGAAGTCTTAGGTTACCCAGGCTGTTAGCGGTGGATTGTTCTGTTTTATTATTGCTTATAGCAGTGGATAACCAGGAGTAAAACCTTGTTGTAGCAGGCACTGTCTTTCCTTGAAATAACTAGACAAGAGCTACAATTAGGGAAATAAATATAATACTGCTGACAAAATGCAGCACTGGCCTGTAGGGTGGGATACCACTGGCTAGCTAGGGAGCCTTGCAGATCCTTCCTGCAGGCCTAGGTGCTTGCTTCGAATGAAACCAAGCACCGGAACGAGGGGGTTTTTTTATGTCATTCCTTTGTCCAAAGGCTGAATTAAGACAGCACAGTTTGGCAGAGGCAGGCTTTTCAGACGGAGTCCTGGCCTACAGCCAGCTGAACTGATGCTAGCCAGAGCAGAAAGGTTGTGCCTTGAGCCCTGGTGGGTTATCTCAGAAGGTCAGTGCTAGTTACAGGGAGGCAAAGTTGCCTTCTCTTGGGAAGTGTGGAAGTCTTGTAAGTGCCTGCCAGATCAGGAAGCGTCAGTGGAGTAACAAATCACCTCTGTAACTGGCAGCAATTGCTGTCATCCTAACCAGCCCTGACCTAACTGGCCATACATTTTGCAGCCCCTGTTTGCATTCTGTGGCTTCCTTCAGTTGAGGTACCACTCATTGCTGAGACTGTTCTGCTAGCAACTATGCGACACCCAGGGATGCCAGCGTAAGAAGGAAAATGACATTTTGAGAAGGATGTCATTTCTTTTTCAACACTACAAAACATCCACCCATCTGTTACAAATGCATGTCTTCTCTCCCAGCACTCCAGCATCTCTGCATCAGTCACACATGGAGTACAGCTCAGCACAACGGAATTTATCAAGTTAATGTTATCAATCATATGCCAGTTCACACTACTTCTGAGTGCCAGAACCACCTTCTTTTCACCCCTTACCATCAGGCTTGGGCTTTTATTTTAAGCTTATCCTAGAGAAAACAGCTGGAGAAAACACAAGTTGGGAGATAATACTGAAGTGTCTCTGGAAGAGCAAGCTGGCTTGCAGACAAACTGAATGTCTGTATCCTGAAGAAAATCTGCTGTTATATTGCAGAGTCAGAGGTGGAACGCTTAAAGCCACACTTAGCCAATTGCTCCCCAGGCCCTCCTGCTGCTCCTTTTTGTTTGAAACTCAGCCCGGTATCTTTTTTCTGTATTAGAAGATGCTGATCCTCTACAGGAGAAGAGGCCATGTGACTTGCCTGATGAGCTGTCATGCTAATAGCAAACCAAATAACCTTCGCCCTGTTGATTCTGGAAATCATGTTGAGCCTAGTAAAATGCCAGGTGCAGTGTTACTTAACATCCTGGGGTCTGATCCATGTTTTTCAGTGTCACTCTGTGTTGTTTAGAAATAGTACTTTGAAAAGCATTCAGTTAACCATTGGTGAAATATGGTCTGTGACTGTAATGAGGTGTCAGGTGCACAGTAATTAACACCCTGCAAAGTTCTTGCTGTGTGAAAATACAGTATCAGGTGTGCCTATATTACCAGAAACGCTTTCAGTTCAGATTACCTTGAAATTTTGGTTATTAAACTGTCAGCAATTCTCAACAACTATAATTAGGAGAAAACACTGATTAGTAGCCTCAGAAACTGCAGGCATGTTTACAAGAAACTCTGATTTGGCTCTATAAACAGGAGCTGGCTGTAAATTTTAGGTTTGTTTTTAAATGTTTATTTACTCATAGCTGCCTTACTGATCTTTTATAAAACTGAAAGAAATCTAAGTCACACTATTGCATCACACCGTGTTAGATAAGGAACATTAGAGCATCATTAAATACATGGAAGTCTGAAACAGAGCAAAGTCCAGAGAAAAGCCAATCTAATTTAATGTAGACTATTACACATTTTGTATATAAATTGATATTTGTAAAGTTACCCAGAGCAATTTTATTGTTATGCTATTTAAGAATAACTTTATTTAAAGAGGTATAAAGAATACATGGTGCACACACTCTTACCATAAAGATCAGACAATTTGCTGTCTTGTCTGTGAATTATTTAATTTGTTCAGATGTTTCTACCGATGTCTTTCATCCATTTATTGCTACCTTCAGAAATATCTCATTCTTTGAGACAAGAATTTTATTTCCTTTATTGGGCATTTATATATGTGTCTTGGGTATCTGTATGTCAGTGCTGAGTTAGAAATCAGACACAATAATAGTGGGGAAAATGAATTCTCCTTGTGTCTCAGTCACCTTGAATGCCAGCTTCTAGAAGTGAGATAGCATTTGTCATTCTGGGAGTGCTGCTATTTTGTCGGCAAGATAAGATGAAAACTGGGATTAGTAAAGCACATACATGGCTTATCAGGCAGTTTGGTGGATGCATTTTAGGTCTGGAGGACTATGAAAGATGGGACTAAATCAGGAACTTTTATGCTTAAGCCTTTGCTAACTTTAAATTTTTTTTAAGTCTATTTATCTGTAAAAAAGGCACCTCGACTTTATCTGACCACTCCTTGAGAAGAGACAAAACTGAAACACCACTTCTCAATGGAGAAGCAATTGACACAAGCAGCACTTTTCCAGTCACGGAAAACCCCAAACCCCAATCAGCTTTTGTCTCCTCCTCACATGGAGGGACCTCTTCCTGCTACTACAACCCCTAAGACTGAAAGCTCCCTTCCACAGGGCAAGGAAGAGGCAATGCTACCCCAAGGGTATGTCCGCACAATACAGCGCTGAGGTTCATTGAGCACCGAAGGAACTAACTTAGATATGAGCATACAAGATAGCAGTATTCATGGCTTTGCTGCCTGAACTTGTTTGTCCTGATGAGGAAAAGAGGGTTTAAGTCTGGAGGACCGTGTGGTACAGGATCGATACCATTTTGGCAGCTCATGCGCCTAAGTAATATGGAATCATACTGAGCTTGCCTGTGATTTGTGACAGAGGAAGTTTTGCAGATGAACAAAGAAAAAACAGGGATGGATCTAAATTTGTTTTGTTCCCAATTTGTTGGCATGAAAACTTTGAAAAGGGGAAGTCTTCTTGCCTTTCTCCATAGCCAGTATTGCAACTGCCAAGGAATTCTGCAACTCTCGCTCCTTTCCATGAGGCACCACCATCAGCCACCATCACCACTGCCTCATATGACTCTTAGGAGACAACAGGCTTACTTCAGTTTACCTTTTTGCAGCCCAATAGTTCAATGACCCATGTGTACGACTATGTCTGATTGCTTCTAATGGGAAAGGCTCTTCAGCCATCACAAAGCTACAAGCTTTGCTTCTCCTTCTGGGCTCTACCTTTCTTCTAGTCACTCACTAAGCCTCCACACTGGAAGAGGGATAAAAAAAGAGATTCAGCCCTGTTCCTCAGAAGAGGAGGTTTTCCCCATGCCTTACAGACATGAAGGAGATGCATATGCAGAAGACAGAGATTTTTCTTGCTCCTGTAGAATAAAGTCTGCTGTCTGAAAAAAAAAACATTGCTTTTTTCTCTGAAAACCTCTTCCAACCAGACCAGCAGGGGATATGGAGACTGGCCAGAAAATTCAGACTGGATTGCCTAGAGGACTATTACTGAGATGATGGTCCAGCTGGACTGAAGAGATGGGCAGGCTGGGTTGGGGCTAACCAATATGTGAGGTCAGCGGGAGTGCTCTGCAGTTCATGCAGTGCTACCTCCAAATGTGTGGTCAGCTGGCAGTGTGATGAGTGTTGAACTATTTCAACCCATAAGCCCAGTCTCTTCTTAGTCATAACTGCAGATTTAAAACTAAGGTTGAATAATCAGACCATGCTGTAGCCAGAGAACAATTATCAGCTGTTTATAATTCAAAGCCTGTCTGTGCCTTAAATTGTCTTCTTATAGAAAAAAAACCAAACAACAAGTAACCCACCACAAACTCCCTTGATCCCTACCCACAAACAATATTACAATCAGCATAGCTGAGTTATGTCCACAATGTGAAAACAGCATACTCAGAATTTGCTACTTCTTTTGTGGCAATAGGTCTGTTACCTGTCAATCAAATAGTATTTGTTTCAAAGAAAAGTGTGATGACAGCTTTTCTGCAATGGAAACTCCATTATCCGTCACCTGATTATGCTACCTAAGCAAAGCAACATCCTTCAAATGTCCTGAATCTTTTTATATCTTATATATAACAACAAAGGAGGGAGGAGGCTGGTGCAAGGAAAGGACACAGTGAAGGGATGTAACACTGGGTGAGTTCCCATGCCCTCATCTCTAAGCCTGCATCCCAGGCAGGAGCCAATGCATAGCAGGGCAGCGGGGACACCTGACCATCTGGCCTTTCTCTGCCATTAAGCCTCTTTATTTTTGGCACTGGACTGGTGGCACTGGCTTTCCTACCCTCTCTTAGGCTAGATGGACTATCACGGATGCCACAGTTTAAGAACTTGATTGTGAACCTTTTTATAGCATCCTCAGAAAGGAGCTGGTGCTGTGCTTTGTACTGAGAGAGGGCATGTGCTAGCAGGCAGAATCCCTGCAATGGCATGTGCAAGGGCCATCCCAAAATGTTACACTAGCAAACTTTTAGACCTCAAGCCAGGGCCAAACCATAGTCCACAGAAGAATATACTGGGTTATACAGTGATGGGTCTTAACTTCTTAGGAAGGGGAGAAGTCAGTCTCTCATCACGCTGTCCATTGTCTAAATGAATCAAGCCATTTTGGTATTCTAAAATGGTGATACAGGAGGAAATGTCTCTCTATTCATGACCCAGACACAATTAATGCCTAGCTATGGATAAACAGTTGTTTGTAATAAACCTGAATCCTGATGGCTGGTCTCATTTGATAAAATAAGCTTGCAGTTCTATGATTTAAATGACTCTGAAGGCTGATCATACAGACTTTCTCTGATTTCCCTTTCCAGTTGGTCTGGAAGTAAAATTGAAATCAGCTTTTGAACAAGCTGAGTGTTTTAGTTCCCTCATGTTTACCCAAAAGCAATTAAAGAATGTTTTTGTATAGAAATAAGTTTTTAATTTGCATTTTGGACGAAGGATGGACTTCCTTTGAGAACTTTAATTCATTCCTCCTTAAGCAACTTGCTGGCTACTCCAAGTGCTAAATGTACAACTTAATTCAATAATGACATCTCTCAGATAAGTACTGAAGGAATGTTTAAAAGTTCTAATCTGCTTTTCTAATTTAACAATGAACAATCTAGGATTAATGGTTAGGAGAAATTCACCTGAAGCTTCAAATGAGATGGAGCCAGTGAGGGTACCTCTCAGGAAAGCTGTCACAGACAGAAGGATCCCTATCAGTAAGAGTGTATGAAAAGATATTCAGCCAGCCTAGAAAAGGGGAAGGTGCATCAAGGGAATAAAGAGCTTTACGTGTTGATTTGGAAAGCAGTATGTAAGAAGGAAGGCAGAAGCTCTCAACAGACAATCTGGATAAGCAAGTCGCAAGGATGAAGTTGAGCATGGTTATTAAGAAGCATCAGTAAAGAAGTCGATTTGGCTAATGTCAGTTCAAATGTGGCAATTAAAGTTAATGGGAAGGATAATATGACCAGGAAAGAGAAAGGAGGAGAATGAGATGAAATTTATAGAGCCCTATTTCCATTCAGATTAAAATCATTCTATGATTCTATGATTCTATGTTACTGAATCTGTTATCCATTTTGCATAACTGAAAAACTGGAAATTCATTATTCTCTCAGTTATTTAGTTTTGTTACTAGTAGCTTGAAAAGACTTTAAAACTCAGAAAATACAGATAAAACTATTTTATTCAGTCTTGTCTGGATTCAAAAGACCAATTCCTGTTCAGTTTCTGTGCATCTCTTCCAAGTTGTCTCTGTTTTTTCAAGTGTATTAAACTTGTTTTCTATAAATACTTTTCATTAGTTCTGGTGACAGCTCTTAGCATTTTCTCAAACATGACCTTAACTAAGCAATCCCAAAGCAATCTTAAATATAAATACACAAGGTGGTAATCTTGTTATTCAAAGAAAAGAGATAAACGCGTTAGCCTTCTATGAAATATCATACTGCAGGTTCTTCTTTTAAATCTCCTATTGGAAATGTTTAAATTTCTGCTCCTGCTGTCTGTGTTTTTGTTTAACCTAATTATTTGGTATTTACCATAGCAAGCAGTCATGCTGGCACCAAGGGAATGGTGCCAAGAAGGCAGAATTGAGTGGCACAAGGGTGTGAACGTGTGACTGCTTGTGTTGAGCTTCAGTGTCCAGCCTCCACCTCTGCTCCACTCCCACTGTGTGCCATGGGAAGAGCTGCTGCTGTGCTCCCCTGGCCAGCCCAGCTTTCAGCACAGTCTGGGGTTGCCAGTGTGCATGACACTAAGGGAACCTCTGAGGTCTAGCAATATCCTGGGTGTTTTGGGCCACATACTTTGCCCTCGCCCATTAGGCTCAGTGGCAAGAGGTGGTGGAGAAGGCAAAGCTTTCCTCTGATGGAGTCAGGCTGTCTCCACAGCATCTGACGTTTTAGAAGGCACCAAGACTATCAGAGCTTTGAAGGTACTGCTAAGGTGTTTTCTCACTCCTTACTATAGATCTAAAATGTAACCTGTAGTTCTGCAATGCCAGGTAACTAGTTGCAAATTAACTTGTTTTACCTAAGACAGTGTCAAATTCTGTGTCTCGACACTCCGCAGAGTTTTGCCCCAAGACAAGTTATTACATATGTGAGTAGAAACCAGCTGTAAAAGCTAGTCTAGGTGTAGATGCTACAGTAATGGATAATGTGATGGACAGATGACAAAAATCTAAACGTGTTTAGACACTATAACTGAGGTTTAAACGCTGTTTTCAATTTGAGTAGGGACATGTTAAGAGTTCCTTTAGGGCATTCTAACTTCATTCTAATTAAGAAAATTCAGAGAGATTTGTGCTAATTTAGAAATGCAACGTGGTTAAAAGCAGTTAGTGAAATAGCTGAATTTTTGTGTGCCAGGTCGCAAACTGTGTAGGCTACCAGCACTGAAGTATTGGGAGGGAAAATCCTTATCTGGGACATTCTAATACAGTGTACTTGAGAAAACCAAGCTGTGTGGTTTCTATAATTTTTTTAATCTAAGAATTTAACATAAAATGGTGCTGCATTGCAGATCAGAAAAAAAAAAAAAGTAATTTTAAAAATTTCATTTATACAACTCCAAGCAACATTTAGTAATGTAGCTTCTATATGTCTGGAAGGTAGAACAACAATAGGAATTTAGAGTGGAAGTTATTCTTTCTGATTTGATGTTTTTTTCCCTATAGATTACAGAAAAAAGAAATGTGAAATACATGCTAATTGTCTATTCCTGCCTTTTATTTTTTGAGTTTCATTCTTCCATGTAATTTTTTTAACAAACTGTAATCTTTCTGCTGAAAAGTGTAACTGTGCAGAGAATTATAGCACTTAGTTTATCTTAAAGAATATCCAAAATTACAGATCAGTATTAACTGAATTATAACCAAAGGATGTAGACATTTATTTTCACTGTTGTAAATGGGGAAAATTATCATCCTGATAAAAACAATTGCTTAATCTATGGAGAAATGTTTAAAAGAAAGTGTGTGAGGGAAAATCCAGAAGGTTTCTGATGAGACACAAATCAGAAATAATTATAATAATTATAAACCAGTAATAGCCAGTAGCACTATGTAGGAATGAAAATAAAGATCACTTACTAAAGTCCGTGTCTGGTTTTTTCAAGATGCCTCATGTTATTTTCTTTCTTACAGTATGCTATTTCCAAAATCACCTAAGCCTTTGGAGTTAAAAGCCATGCTTTGGTTGATATCCAAGTTTTTCAAAATATTGTATGTTTATGAAAAAAAAGCAGTATTATCTGTGGCCAGTGACACTTACTGTAAGATTGTCTAGATATGGCTCTTGCCACTTTAAACTGAAAAAGCAAGAGAACAGCTTGGAAAAGTGATTCCTGATTTATGTATGCATGTCAGCATTTCACAAGTACTAAAATACAACATTTGCTTCTTTGCATGATGCCTGAGCTGAAAGATACCAATTTAACTACCACTGGTTTACTGGCTCTTGGATCATGCTACCAGATATATTTTATAAATGTGAAATAGTTCTATCAGTCTGATGCTTTTTTTTATTATTAGTTACAGACGCCAGCATATGGAAACTAATATGATTGTTTTCTTAGTATAGTATATTATTGTGTGCATGGACATGGCCTGAAATACCATACATCTGGATTTTGCAGTTGTCCTTGGCAAGTGGAGAACACCACAGCCCATCTGTGTGTCTAGATTTGTGCCCTTAACTAGCAGCCCTGCTCTTCACAGTCTGCAGGGCCACTAACATCAACCACTAACATCAACAAGGCCACAGACCTTGTCACAAACAACTCAGAAATGTAGGGTGAGGTTTTGTTGCTTGTTTGCTTGCTAGAGAACCTCTGAATATTTCTGATAAGGAGGTGGTTTTGCTAAAGAAAGCAGAGCCCTGTGTGGCAGATGTGTAGCATGGAGGTCAGGCACGTAATGCAAGGGAGTTCCTGTTTGCTGCTTTTCCAAAGGAAGCCTCAAGATTCGAAGTACTGTGTTGATTTCATTCAGGCATCAGAAATGCTTCTGTCTATTTGGCATTCAGCCTGGTTTTTTCTGCTCTGCCACCATCCTTTTCTGATGGTGCTTCATCAGGCGAAGGGCTGAGCTGAAAGGACGTGAAGGATGTGCAATTAAAACATGCCACAGAAGTATTTATTCATTGGGCTTAAATCAAGACAGAGATTTAAAAAGAAACCATCCAGGAGCTGGAGTGTTGCAAGAGCTGGTATGCCTTTACATCTGAGGGAAAGGGCAGTATCATGGTCACCAAAATAGTCTGAATTTCAAACTCCAGAGTTCAGCTGAGTGAATCACATGTTCAAAGGCTTTAAAAAAATGTATGATAGAACAAACTCTTCTGGGTGTTCCTTATTTAGAGCTAATTAGGCTACCTTGACCTGCAAGAAAATTAGACTAAGTGTTGCTGGGAACAGAGAAAGTATTTTTATTTCAGTTTTTGTCTGGAGGGACAGTTTTTGCATGGCACCCTTCTGTAACATTGATCTTGTCACATTATTTTTATCATGCGTGTATCATTTTGATTTACTAATTAGATTACTGTAGCTCTAAAAGGTAATCAGGCCACTTGATTATTCACTTTTTATAGCTGTGGTAGAGTTTGGTAGGAGGAAACAAAATCCACAGGCAATCCATAAATCTGTGCAATACACTTTCTTTTGCTCCCATTTCTCTTTGCAGTCTAGTAGTGATAAATGGGGAGCATAGAAATTAATGAAAACTGCATATTTTTGAAAGCTTCTTAATCTCTAAACTACCCATCTGTATTGCTTAGTGTGGTGAAAATAAAAGATACTGAGCTTAAACTAGACAGATTTTAAAACTGGAGTCTTTGTACAGGCCAATGAGAAACATAAGAGTGCATGCAAAGGAGAAATGTTTGCTGATGCATTTGTAAAAAGCGATTCAAACATTAATACACTACTAACAATGTTGAAGACTTTGCAAACATACATTTGTAGTGATTCATTCCCATAATTAGTTGACCGTTTTTAAAATATGGAATTGATAACTTTTTATTTTGACTTAGGGGAAGAAGTGAAAGCATTTGGGGTTTTGTTTTGGGTAGGGTTTATTTTTTTCTGTTAGTTTTTTATAAATGACAGGAGAAATTCTCCACTTTCCTTCACTGTGTCTTATTCTGAGAAGTTAAGGGCATGAATTTGCCCTTAAATATATTTATTTTTCACAGCTGAATAGTGGAAGACCACTATTTTCCAGGGCAAGTGAAGTCTTCATATTAAAGTCTTTTTTTCTTCATCAGATTTTCAGAGACAGAGATCAGAAACAAATTCTAGCATTTTTCAATTCAAACATTTTTATTTTGTTGTAGAGGGGGAAAATGTAATTTGGTGCTGCTCTTTGGAGGGTAAGCAAGCAGCTTGGAGTGATGGGCCAAAATGATCTCTCCTTACAGTGACCCTGCTGTTTGCTGTGTGCGTATCTGCCTGCTGCTCTCAGGGCATGTTCAAAGAGGGAGATTGTTCGCACATGGAAATGAAATACTGGCTTTGCAAAGTCAGTGATAGTTTGACTCACAGTCAATAACATGCTTTGAGTTCCTTCAGGAATTTCAAAATATATTTCTTCACCTGAGTGACTGCTGGGAGATGGTCACAAGGAGGCTGTGCAGGATCTGCCTGGGGATGCACTGAGTCCCCTGCTCTGTTGCTAGCAGCACCCACAGCCAGTGAGTAGGAAACGCGTGCCTGCAGAAGGCCCATGCTGTGCTGCGCACGTACACTCTCCTGATCACGTATGCTCTACTGCTCTTCCAGCCTCCAGTGATTTGCCCCTTAGGCACTTCTGAACCAGAGGCAGCAGCTTTGTGACACTTAGTGGACTTTACTGCCATCTCCCTAAGCAATTTTTGAACACATGTAAGCTTTTAGCATTCATAGTATCCCAAGGCAAGCAATGCCACCAATTAGCTGCTTCTAATGCCACAGAGAAAAAAACACATCCTTCACAACTCATCTTTTTCACAACAAGCACAGTTAGTAAACCTTGTTCCTATTCCAGCCTCAGCTCTCCTTTTTCCATGCTATAGAAGCCAGGGTGTATAGATTTTTTCCTTAGGAAATGTTCCATACTTTTCATAGAATCATAGAATGGTTTGGGTTGGAAGAAACATTTAAAGGTCATTTAGTCCAACCCCATGCAATAAGCAGGGACATCCTCAACTAGATCAGGTTGCTCAGAGCCCTGTCCACCTTGGCCTTTCATATTTCCAGCGATGGGGCATCAACCACCTTTTCAGGCAACCTATTCAGTGTTTCACACCCTCATTGTAAAATATTTCTTTCTTATATCTAGTCTAAATCTGCCACCTTCTATTTTAAAACCATTACCCCTCGTCCTATTGCAACAGGCCCTGCTGAAGAGTTTCTCCCTGTCTTTCCTGTAGGTCTCCTTTAGGTACTGGAAGACCGCTATCAGGTCTCCCCGGAGCCTCCTCTTCTCCAGGCTGAACAGCCCCAACTCTCTCAGCCTGTCCTCATAGGAGAGGTGCTCCAGCCCTGTCATCATCTTCGTGGCCCTCCTCTGGACCTACTCCAACTGGTCCATGTCCTTCGTATGTTGGGGGCTCCAGAACTGGATGCAGTACTCCAGGTGGGGTCTCACCAGGGCAGAGTAGAGGGGGAGAATCACCTCCCTTGACCTGCTGGCCATGCTCCTCTTGATGCAGCCCAGGATGCGGTTGGCTTTCTGAGCTGCAAGTGCGCATTGCCAGCTCATGCTGAGCTTTTCATACATCAGTATGAAAAAAGTTCCTTCACAAAGTCTCTTTGAAACGTCACTAACCTATAATAATAAAAATATAATCATGTAAGTAATGGAGTATTTATCAAAAATGAATTTCCACTAGGCTCACATTCGTGGCCTGAACAAGCTGTTCTCACACTGAGGAGACTGCTACATCTTATTTAGTGTTCACATAAGATTTTTCTTCTATGTCAAATTGATCTAAAAGCTATGAACTTATTTATTTCTGAAAATGTTATTTAGTCCATAAAATATGTGTTCCTATGCTTGATGTACATGAAGTGACTGTTTTTAAGGAGAAACAATTAAGTATTTTTGTAATTGTAATGCAAATAGCAGAAACTCGTTATTAGTTTTTCACAGGAAATTAGCAGACCAGAAGGAAAATTCTTGGCTCTGTGAAGTAAGCAGTAATATTTCCATTGGTTTCAGGGGTGTATTCTCTGTGAGCTGCTGAGTAATTTCGAAATACGGAATAGGTTTTAGAACATTGGGGCTATGTTCAAATGTAACTTTTGAACAAAGAAAGAGCCAATAGTTTGACTAAATACCCAGGTTTATCTATCCTCTCCATAGGCCTACAGTGAACATACTGACAAAACCAAGAGAAGGCCTGGTGAGGACAACAGATAACTGTTTGTCTAAGCATAATCAGCAGCTTGTCACACTGTTGCCTTCCTCTCTGCAAGCTCAGTACGCAGAAGCCTAGTAGCTCAGCATTGTCAGACTGAGTCAAATTAACTGCAAATGATGGGGTGATATTTATTTAGGGCAACTCTTGGCATACTCTTAATTTACATGTTCTACTAGTTAAGGACTTGCCCTTTAGTGGAAAGCAAACTCATTAGAACACTAAGGGAAGATTTTGTATTCTTTCTTGAAACATGTTGAGCATTTTGAATAACAGAGTAATTATAGTTGTTATAGTCAGCAGAACAATGTGAAGTAGTTTCAGTTAGAATGATATGCAAGCACTTGTCAGCTTGGCATTCACAGAAACCTTTTAAAATGCCACAGTAGTTACTTTCTAAATGCGTAAATATTAAGTCACTGGAACACAATTAAAAAAATTATGTTCAAGGAAAGATATTCTTGCATTTGGATTTTGACCACACAATCCATGGCAAAAAAATCTATGTGTTTCTAAAAAAGTACTAAAATAATATTCCATGCAAGTTAGATTTCTTGCTTAAATTAAATTGGTATTATAAAAATCCCACACCAACCATCCCCTCCAGTCTTGGTAAAATATTGTATTGTCCAATAACCCATTTAAAAATGTGAGTAAAGGAGAAAAGAAAATTCTTATGGTAATGCATCAATTACAACCATTATCACAATGTGTAGGAAAAGCTGTCCTTTGCTGCAGTGATTTGGGGGTTCTCTGTTTGCCAGAGCTCACTACCTTGCAAAGGGTATCTGCACCATACTGAGTCAGCACTGGGAAGCACCAGGGTACTGAGCCGTTTTGAATGCAATGTGCTAAATAGCTAGAAGTCAGAGCCAGGACAGTTCTAAAATACTTAAATACCAAAATTACATACCTGACATTGCTTAATCTCATTTTAACAAGTCAGATATTTGTATATGACACTATCCATCTGGTTGTTGCTGAAAGCATATATTTTGGGAGGCCAAATTTTTAATCCTTGTTATCTCTGCAAATCCAGCAAAAGCTTATTTCAGTAGGCTTCTTAGTGAGATTTTTTTCTTGTACAACAGGGCAGAATTTGGGTTATGTTCTCATTTCCAAGACCAGTGCTCCTGTGGACTTCTGCACTGCTCCGTGCTGGCTGCAATAAGACACTGCACAGCTCAGATAACCGCGTCCTGAAAGCAAAACTGCTTCTTGGCATTTGAGTTCCAGGTCTTGGATTTTTTGTTGCTTTTCTGCTCTCCAGCTTCTTCAGGCTGACTGTGAACATTCATTAGGCTGTTGTATTATGAAAATAGACTAGTTACTAAGACATTGACAAGTCACTTAATTTAGAAACAATACATGGATTTTTTTTTCATTGGTGATTTTGAGGGAGTGGATAAATTGCGTGATGAAGACTCTCGGGCTGCTTTGGTAGAATATCTGCCCGGCTTTCAGCTCAGTCCCTCATGAAATTGGGTACAGAAGAAAAGTTGCTGTGCTGCTTTTTCTGTGAAACATGCTAGAGGTCTTTGACTTTTAGAGGACCTTTGCCAAAACCCACTACCTTTGGATGTACCCCTGACAAAACCACCCTGTTCTCAGTTACACGACACGATACATAGTCTTCACTCCAGTGAAAAAGGAAAATATGTAGTTTAGACATCCAGACACCTTTGAGCAGACTGTCAAGGCATTGCTGTCAGCAAAGGTTAAACCAGCTCTGTATTCAGAAGGAATATACCCTGAAAATAGCTTGCAACTGAACTTCCTCTAGTGGCTAGCACTATTATTGTAGGTAGTACAATGTTGTTTTTATCTTGAATAGTGGTGCAAACTTACTGGTATATATTTGTGTACAGATGTGATAGTACTTTCTGAGGGGCAGTATAGTCCATGGGTCACTGCAGGTAGCTTGGATGGGATTGCCTGTAGGCGTTATCTGTTAAATCACATAAACACCAATAAATGTTGACTGCAGGAATAAGAAGGTTCTTTGTGAAAATGTGCTGGAAAACTGAAGATTGTCTTCACACTAGAGAGCCTACAGTAAATTACCTGACATTCAGGCTGTTACTTGAGAGTCTGAAGCACGGCGCTATGTTTAAAAATGCCACTCATGATATTAGGGACCTAATCTTTTGCACAAAAATCTCAAGGAGCTTTGCTATTGACTGAACAGATGAATGAAAACCCATGCTGTTTGAGGTTTGTGTTCATGGTTTTTATCTCTTAATTAGAGAGCCACATTACACTTCTTTGATAATTTTCACAGCATTACCTGAAACCCATCTTTAATGATTTAACGTTAATCGTAGAATCATAGAATAGTTAGGGTTGGAAGGTCATCTAGTCCAACCCCCCTGCAATGAGCAGGGACATCTCCAACCAGATCAGGTTGCTCAGAGCCTCATCCAGCCTAGCCTTGAATCTTTCCAGGGATGGGGCATCAACCACCTCTCTGGGCAACTTGTTCCAGTGTTCTACAACCCTCATTGTAAAAAAATTTTTTCCTAATATCTAATCTAAATCTCCCTCCCTCTATTTTAAAACCATTACCCCTAGTCCTGTCACAACAGGCCCTGCTGAACAGCCTCTCCCCATATTTCATGTAGGCCCCCTTGAGGTACTGGAAGGCCGCTGTAAGGTCTCCCCGGAGCCTCCTCTTCTCCAGGCTGAACAGCCCCAACTCTCTCAGCCTGTCCTCATAAGAGAGGTGCTCCAGCCCTGTCATCATCTTCGTGGCCCTCCTCTGGACCCTCTCCAACTGGCCCATGTCCTTCTTATGTTGGGGGCTCCAGAACTGGATGCAGTACTCCAGACTGGATGTCTAAACAACATATTTTCTCACCAGGGCAGAGTAGAGGGGCAGAATCACCTCCCTCGACCTGCTGGCCACGCTCCTCTTGATGCAGCCCAGGATGCGGTTGGCCTTCTGGGCCGCAAGGGCTCACTGCCGGCTCATGCTGAGCTTCTCGTCCACCAGCACTCCCAAGTCCTTCTCCTCAGGGCTGCTCTCCATCCATTCTCCGCCCAGCCTGTATTTGTGCCTGGGATTGCCATGACCCATGTGCAGGACCTTGCACTTGGCCTGGTTGAACTGCATGAGGTTGGCACGGGCCCACCTCTCCAGCCTGTCCAGATCTCTCTGGATGGCATCCCTCCCTTCCAGCGTGTCAACGGCACCACACAGCTTGGTGTTGTTGGCAAACTTGCTGAGGGTGCACTCTATCCCACTGTCCATGTCGCCGACAAAGATGTTGAACAGGGCCAGGCCCAACACGGATCCCTGAGGGACGCCACTGGTCACCGGTCTCCACTTGGACATTGAGCTGTTGACCACCACTCTCTGATGGTAGCCATCCAGCCAATTCCTTATCCACTGAGTGGTCCATCCATCAAACCCATGCCTCTCTAGTTTAGAGAGAAGGATGTTGTGTGGGACAGTGTCAAATGCCTTGCACAGATCCAGATAGATGACATCAGTTGCTCGTCCCTTGTCCACCGATGCTGTCACCCCGTCGTAGAAGGCCACCAAATTGGTCAGGCACGATCTGCCCTTGGTGAAGCTATGTTGGCTGTCACCAACCACCTGTTTGCTCTCCATGTGCCTTAGCATGGTTTCCAGGAGAATCTGCTCCATCACCTTGCCAGGCACAGAGGTGAGGCTGACTGGCCTGTAGTTCCCTGGGTCCTCCTTGTTCCCCTTTTTAAAAATGGGGGTTATGTTCCCTCTCTTCCAGTCATCAAACACCCAAAAATCCATTTAATATAAAGTCCTCTCATCGAGGATGTATCAGATATTAAACTGATAAGAACAGATACTACACTAAATCTAAGTCTTAAACTAAATCAAAGTCTTAAACTAAATCTTAGCTTTAGTTTGTGCCTTTTTGGTTTCTGCAAAAACAGTGGGACTGACAGGAAAGGATAGGAGAGCTCATTGACCAAAATAAATGGAAAAATTGGCTGTGCAATCAAAAAAATAATATATTAAAGAAGAAAGCAAAGTCAGCTTAACGCAAGGTCACAAAGGTTCTCTTTGGGGGATTTGTTTGACAATGATGTAAAGAACAAATATTTGTAAGGAATACTGAAAACTAAGTGTAGATGGTACATACAACACAGCAATTTCTTACGTCAAGACTGAAACCTTTATCTTGAGTGAGGATTTTTTGTTTTATTGATTTTTTTTTCTTTGGTTCACCGGGACAGTATCTTTCCACATGGCAAAATTTGATTGTGTTACACAAAGCAGGAGGTGTGGCAGGGCATTGGGAGTAATCAACTGTATAAAAGCAAGGAAGATCTGTACTTTTAAAGTGCATTTTATATTATAAGAGAAAGCTATATGGGGATAATGGTACAGCAAGTGTTTCTGGCTCTGAAAAGCATGTGAGACTCCACCATTTACCTTTTTTTTAAATGGAGAATGAAATCAGCAGCCCCACAGGTATGGTCTATAATTGCATTTAGGGACAAGAATTGTCTGCTCCCACCTACTATTCACTCAGTGGTAGATTTATGCAGTGACATGCTCCTGATCATAGCAATCGCTTTGAAAAATATGTTGTATTTAATGCATTTCTTTCTATGTCTCAGGTGCCAGAACATAATAAACCTCAAGATTTAAAAAGAATATGCCTTAGTATTTAGCCTACAGGCAACCCCTTGAGGTCTGGCTTCATCAGAGGCTTTCAGTAGCTGGAACATTACTCAGGGCAGCAACGAACCCAGAGCAGAACATAAGTAAATGGGGAGTGTCTGAAATATTGTAGTTGGGAAAACAGTATCAAGGCTGAAGTCTGAAGCATTGTCATCTCTCCTTCCCCTGCCCCGCCCCCCCCCCTTCATGCTTTTTGTTACTACATCTCCAGTTTGGGACATGTAATTTTTAACAAAAGAATTAAAAACTGGACCAAGTGTATTAATACATCATTTGAATTATTCTTTTAAACAAAATGTTGCACTGGATTTTCTTTATGTTATTATTATGCATGGTAATTCTTTCTTCTCTAGCCTGTGGAAAGTTGTGCTACCCCTGCAAACCTGTCTGTGACAAGTAAATTCGTAAGGCCCTGAATAAAAGGCAAATAATCTGGTTTTGAACATGACCTTCCACACTGTATCTTTGCCACCAAGCTCCTCTTCCACTTGCTCTGAAGTGATAATGGTATAATTTGGCCAGAATACAGCTGGTGAATTGATTACCTGTACCAGCTGTGGATGCAAGGCACAGCATCATGAAAGGCTGAACTGAAGCAGCAGCTTATGAAGCAGGCACAAATTCTCCCCCCTAAGCTTGTATGGGCATTCCTTCCTGTTTGTAATGCCCATAGTAGTATGTAGTATTATTCCTCCTGCATATTTACCGCTTATCTTAATGCGTTACCTAAAGCCTGGGTTACATAAAGCACTGCATTAATAGCAGCAGAGACCAACCTGGTCCTGAATGAACAAAATGGACAAAATAAACATTAAAAACTTGCTCAAAGTCAGTGTCAGCCAGAAGCTGAGCCAAGAGAAGAATCCAGGTATCCTAATGCATGGTACAGTGTCTTTCCACTAGGCCATGACGTCACTGTTGTGTAGATAATGCAGTAAAAAAATGAAAGGGAAAAAAAGGATGACATGTTATCTGGACTGTGAGCCACCTCCTTTTCAGCATTAAATGAACAGCAAAATCCTATAACAATGCAGTGAGACAGTTGCCCCTGATGTTGGTGTTTGTGTTACGGCTGGTGCTTTTAAAACACACCATAGAAAAGGCCATGCAGAATAATCTTGAAGCTTATGTTAATTTTTAATGGTAAGTGCATTTTTTGATCTGTTACAATTCAGTGTATATTTATTGATGTTGTTTTTCATACTTTCTTAAAGATGTATGACTTATCAGAATACCTGCTGTTGTTGTACAGTTTTTATCACAATTTTGCAATGGTGTCACACTACCACAAGATTTCTGGATGACATTCTAGACTCTCAATAAGAACATAGTCGTTCTTCCATGTCTTTAAAGAAAACAAAATTAAACAAAAGAGACTTTATAGCAGTGGTGACATTTAGCCAACACTTTCTAGGGCTATATTCCCATCAACCTAGTACTCATCAATTTGAGCAAAAATAGGACTTCTGCTCTGCTTTTCATTGAGAGGATTTGTATGAGATTAAGCAAGCCAAACAAAAGTGTCTGAAAATGACACTGTGGCAGCTGAGCCATCTGAGGATGTCTCTTTCTTTGGTTATGTGTTCGCCACAGAGACTTGTCAGGCCACGTTCTAAGTGTTCCTTGTAGTTGTGAGGTTCAAAAACCTCTGTTCTGAAATAGTCTCACTCACCTGTATGTGGAATATTTGCCCTTGTGACTACAGGACTTTATTATTTTAATGTCCTTCTAACACAGCTGCCAGCAATTCTTCTTCAGAGCTTCTCATTTGTTCAAAATGCAGCCGTCTGCTTCCTTGCTGAAGTCAGCAACTGTGCCTGTTTAGCTACTACACTGACAGATCGCCTTTAAGTTGTCCCTTTGTTTTTTGCAGACCTTAATGGATATGCTACCTGTCTTTGTTTTTCTCTCAGCCTTGTACTTTGAGATTTACATTCCAGCAATGTCAGAACAGTAAAGATCCTAAAGCTGTATTTTAGCACAGAAAAACTGTATTTTGTTTCTGCTGCCTCTAGGAAATTAATTTCCCTTCAACAACAGTCTTGGTGTATTCTCTCTAGTCTCTGCCTTATACTCTCTTCCGTCCTTTGACATTGAAGACTGCTGCATAATGTCCTGCTGAATGCACATAAAGTTTAGGTGTAAAACTTATGTTTGTTCACACCCTAAGCATTTGACAGAGAGGAGTTTTTAAAATGCAGTCATTACATTTCATAATGGCAGTGTAAGCTGGAACAATTCTTCAGGACAAGAGCATAGGGTAACCAGCACTGTTGGTTTAGAAGATGGGGTCAGAGAATCAACTTTGACTTGAGTTTCCAAGAGGCAAAGTCCAAATGTGCTAACAGATGCAGATGTTAGCCTGGGAACTTGGTGAATTCTGGAAGCATTTTGTTTTGAGAAAGATTTGAGGTAATTTTAGAACATGTAGCTCTTCAGGAGAAACAAAATGCTTTTGTAGTATTTTGGTTGAATTATTGGGTAACAGCCTGAGGCCTGGTTTAAAGAGAAATGTGAAAGTTCTTATCTCAGATAGGGGAGGAAAGAATTCTGATTCAATGAACATTATCCCTGAATGTTCAGTAGATGAACGGATGAGAGGCACAGTCATTGTAACCTTTTAAGTTTTCACACACCAGAAGTGCCCACTGCCTTTCATGCTTCCTTTGTTTCCCACATTCAGTTCAGTTCCTGCAGGCTTTACTGAAGCTTGGAAGTGCCTCAGGCTCCCTAGTATCTAGACTGTGTTAGTATGAAAAGCATAGGAATGCAGTGAAGCATTTGAATAGGCTTGAATTCCAAGTTTAAAATAGGAATGCTGAATGCCAAATTTGGCAGCCTTTGTGAATTTGGAGGTAAGGCCCTGAACTGAATTGCCTTTGGGGAGGCTGGCATCATCGTATCTGTTTGACCAAAACCCATCAGTCCAATGGCTGCTAGATGCCCATGTCCTGCAGAGCAGAGAGCCTTGTTCATTCCTAATTAAGACTCTGGCTTTAATCTGAGTGAAGATGGGCCAGAACAATTTCTTATTTCCTTTGCCCTTTCTTAGTGTCTGTGCTACGCTTCTATTTCATTTGCTTTCATGGCGTCTGTTCAGAGACGGAGCAGGCAGGTGGCAATCGTGGGAGCCCAGACATGCATTTTGTTTGTAAATGTTTCCAAGTGAGCAGAATTGTTTCTTGCTTCATAGTTCTACTGCAGGAGTCCCTCCACCCAATTTTCTCTTTAGGAAGAGGCGAGAAAACTGCTTGATGCACAGCTGAAAGATACTTGCTTTGGTGGTAAACCTGTACTCATCGAGAGGACCAGAGTAGCTTGGGAGACTGACCATGCTTTGAACATGTTATTTATTTCTTAGAGCTGTAACCTCCTGATAGGCAACATATTTACAAAAGTAGCTCTCCATCTTTTTGCCACAAGCATAGACTTGCTGAAAATAGAATCTTCAGAGAGGAAAAGTGAGAGACAGTGATTGCAACTGCTCAGAGCCACCTCACGCCGTACATGAAAAGCATAAAACTGAAACGTATGCTCAGCTGCTGGTACCAGCTGTTACATTCATTATTGTAATTGCTACCATTAGTGTGCTATTAATATTTCTCTTACAAACTTAAAGAGAAATCAAATGAAAATGCAAAGTCTGCTCCATCTGCAACCATTTATGTTCTCTGTGGTTCAAGCCACATAAGCAACAATTTCTAGCAATGCTGTTGTTCTCTAAGGAAACAGTTCTTAGGAAAAGCTTTGTTTCTCCAAGTTAGTTGTGAAATTTCCTTTTTGTACTGGAGGAAAAAGACAGCAAGGGTATAGTTGCTACAGGGTCTGCTTGCCTATTGCAGCAAATGTCTAATATCTTGCATCAAGCAGCAGGAAGGTTTCTGGGCCTGTTCAGCCTTTGGTGTAGCTTTGTACATTGGAGACCCTGGAGTTGACAGCCAATGCAGACTTTTACCAAATGGACCGCACTGACTAGGTCTGAATAGGTGACAGCCTCTGGACTGGAGGCAGCATGCTAAACCAACCTCTAGCATTGGTGTGAATCTGAGGTAATGTCATTCTGACAATTGTGAGGTGCTCCTATATCAGTTCTTCATCACCAACATTTTCATAGAACAGCTTTATTGTGGGCCAAGATTTGGCCCTATGATGTAGTTTTTTTTTCTTTCCTATCCCCTATTTTTCTCCATTTTTGGCGGAAATTCTCATCTATGAAAGTGCTGTTGAGTCAGCATCTTCCAGCTCAAGACTGACAACAGTGTTCACAACAAGTAGCTTTAAAAAATGTTTTCATTTCAATTTTCTTTTTCACATAACCTATGAGAATGGAGAATGCTGCTGATCTAAATGACACTTATTCATACAAATGATGTAGTCTGCAACAGAATTAATATGGTAATGCTACATACATATGGCTATAATGTATACTATTTCATGGTGACCTGTGAACACAGTCACTGTTGCATACTGAATACTTTCACTGAAGTCAGCTGGACTTCTTACATGTCTACTCAACATTATTTCTTGCTTTTGCAGCACTGCAAGACTCTCGTGAGATGCAGCCTGAAGTCTCAACACTTGTGATTTCTTAAGCATGTCCATTTACAGGGAAAATACTTCCAGCACACTCTGTTGCAGAGAAAATGTGAAAATCAGAATCCTAAAGCTAAAATCCAAGAGGCAGCTCAAAATAGCCTCAACTTATTTAGGAACAGTATGATTTCTGAAGCCAGTTCTGCAGCATTGGAGAAGCATGGCATGGTTTGTGAATGCATGGGATCCTCAGTGCAGGTGCCATTTTCACAGGGCCTCCCAAGCTCCTCTGAAAAAGGTAGCCTCTGCATGATCATTCATTCAGCCACCCACAGGCCCAAAGTCTCGAAAAGGCTGTGGCTAAGCACAGCAGTGAGACGGGATGGACTTCTTCCTGAAGAGGCTGGAGAGAAGGCTAAATATTCTCTTCTTCCCCTACATGCCTTCATGTAAGTGCATAGGAAGCTGCAGGTCTGCCCTAAAGGACAGTTTCACCACAGGCTCTCCAGATGCTTTGTCTGACTTCATGGAGAGCGGTGGGAGAAGGAGAGAAATTCACTGTCTGAGGGGATGTGCTGCAGTTCTAGTTCAAAGCATTAAGAAGCAGTTAGTGTACATATTTTTTTAACTTCCAGAAAAACAGTTGGTGCCTGCTTAAAGAGTGGCTCCTTGCAAAAGCAGGTGCTGTGTTTCTTCCTGCACTGATAGGTGTCCATCCTTTATTTAGCAGTACTGCGGGCAGGGCAGAGCTACTGTCTTGCTGAAGCATGTGAAAGCGCCGTTCTCACACTTTCTGCACACCCTTTTCCTCACTGCCTGGAGGGCAAAGGATAGGAAAGCTGGTTCTGGGAGTTACCTTCTTCATTATTCTGGATTTCCCCTTCATGCTCATCTAATATCAGCTTGTTCATCCTCCGGGCACAGTGAGCGGGAACTTGTTTGCCCATTGGAATACTTGACTCTCACACAAAGTTCACGCGTCCTCAGAAATGGAGGAAGGCTATACTCTCAACATGAGACCAGCAAAGACCTGACTATAAAGTTTGTCCCAGCCACAAATCCATCATTTCAAGGAGAGAAAAAATATAAAATTTGATGGATTTGGAATGAAGGAGCAGTTTATTCCAGAAGTGTCACATATAGCACTGACTGAAGCAGCAATGTTTGAGGGAGACTCTGGTTAAGTTTTAGCAGCTCATCATTAATACTGCTTCTGTCATGTTTTATGATGATTTATGTAGTATTACAGAAATAGTGGACCAAGCTCTCAGCTGGTGTAAATCTTCATCGCTTACTCCAACTCAGTGAAGTTCTGCTAGTCCCTTTGGAAATTTGGAGTTTGATTTGCAGTTTTTATTGTTATATACAATATTTTCCCTGCTTCCACAAGGTTTGCAGCATATATTTCAAGTAACATAGACAATGTTGATAAATCCATCTGAATGGAGAGTTTTCTCTGCAGAATAATAACATGAAGTTGATCTCATAAAAGGACACGTACCTGACCTCACATTGCTAATGCAATTAAAAACACTGAAGAGGTCTTTCTATGGTATTAGCTCTTTGCATTGCAGTTCTCCCAGCAAAAAATTAATTTTATATTTATGCTGCCAGAGCAAATTCAATTCTATTAATTCCCAAGTTGCATCCCTTGCATGTGAGAATACCTATCAATTTGTCTTCATGAGTTCTGCTTCCTACTAATATCTATGCATAGTGTCTTATAATCTGAGACACGCTGAACCAAGCTTTTCATTTGATGTGACCTCTATTTCACTTCTATCATTATCTTTTCATGCAACTTCTTCCGGCAGTTCATTGATCCGAGCGAGGAACGTGGAACTTGATTTTCAGGGCCATCTGCTTCTGAAATGTGAGGGGATAGAGACACAGGCAGAGAGCCACCAGTTGATCACCCTGTGGGGCAAGAGCCTGCCTTGGCAGAGGGCCGGGGCAGCAAACTACCTTCCTGGACCAGTCTGAAGAAAAAAGGGCTATGGGCTGCTACGCTGGCCCAGGTTATGGAAACTGAAGTTTAGGATATCATTTTGACTGGGAGTGAAAGGGGGAAAAAATCAGTAACATTCACAAATTTGTCCTAAAGAAGACACCTAAACATATAATGTTTAATAGATCACGCAGGTCTTAAATACAAAGCCTGTGTGCCAGCAATCTTAGACAAAGAAATTTAAAAAGCTTTGGGCTTGAAATCTAATTTAAATTTAAATCATAATTGATTTTTTTTCTCATTTTGATTTTTATGAACAGATGGACTATAGCCAGCAGTTGCCCTTGAGGAGTCTTTAAAAATGTAGTTCTGTGAACTGTTTCCCTGAAGACTGATACAGCTGCTATTTCTTCAGCTATCTCTGAATCATCCTCAATTACTATATGTCTTTATAAAATAATTATAGGTTTGATCCAGCAACTGAGCCTGGCTCTGTATTTTTCATAAAACACTTTCACAGGGCTGGTTAACAAAAGAGATGGTTTTACCCAACCAAGTTTTCAATTATTTAGCTTTGAACCTTTTTTCTCTTATTCAATGTTTTGCTACCATGCAGCAGCTATATTCCCTTGGAACTGAAATGGAAAAGATTTTGGCTGCTGTATTCATCTTTTTACACTTACTAATTTGTCTACCAGAGTAAATCACACAGAGAATGAACTTAGAAGAGCTATTAGCTCAGATGAAGCTATTCTGACTTAAACCAATAAATAAATTATGATTTTGCCCTGGAACATCTCTGCTTGTGCAAAAGCCAGTCCTCTCTGTCTCTTTCCTCGTGCAGGTATGGTGGGGAAATACTTTGTAGGAAAAAAAAAAAGGTTTTAAATGCAAGATGAGAATGGACTAAATGAAAGAACACGGCATCATCCCTAGATGTCAGGGTGATGAGGGCTGGGTGGTAGCCATATGGAATTGTCATCCGATTATGCAAATACAGTTTACAAGAGTTAATTTAGTCCTTGCCCCTCTGTATCTCCAGATACATCTTTGACGATGTCTTGGCCGACAGATATGTTGCAGTAGGGAGGGCAGTAGGTGAAACCACTGAGCCAACTGTCCAGGCAAGACAGCTCCTCACGCATTAAGGCTGGCAAGTCTCTTCCTTCAGATATCCTAAAATATTTGGGGTAGGAAACATTTTTGTAAAGGAAAGGTTTTGTTCTCACTGCACCTTCCATTTTTGCTACCATTATGGACACCTTTTACTCATGGCAGAGATTGGGCTAAAATACCAATCTTTCTTCTGGAGAAATGTGAGGAATTGGGGACCCATATAGCTTCCATGTGCCTTTATATAATGGCACAGGAGAGGATTGTTCTTCTTTTAAGATGAGTTAGCAAAGTTATAGATTATCAGAAGTGTTGTCAGTAAAATAGTGACTCTATAGAAGTTATATCTCCATCTTTGTTTTCTATATTATTTTGATGTACATAACTTGTCATCTATATGCACTGCTATGGAGGATTGCATGCATTAATCTTTTGCCTGGAGGAATTTTCACCATGTATGTCACTGAAATGAAGTATGGAAAGAGTCTAAACCCTAGCTTGTCTTCAGTCTAACATGCTCAGCAGCTGCTGCTGGAATTTTGCAAGGCTTCTTAATAGAAGTAGCCATTTCCAGCTGGATGTGTTCCTGAATAACTTCTGAACTCCAGTGTTTCCAGGGCTAGTAAACTACAGAACAGTCAGCAGCTTGGCTGTTCTCTGGGGATATGATTAAAACCATTGCATTCCCTTTGGTGTAATGAAGTAAGTTTCATTCTTCCACTTTGAAGTACAGAGTCTGTTGTAAGTTGATTTAACTGACTCTCATTTAGGACATAAAACTTTGGATTAGACCTCTGTGCTCTGTTTTCTTAAACTTCTCTGCTGAAGGTGCTTATTGTGAGGTAATGGGAGAAATTCCTCATGCCAGTGAGGACTCTCTGGTTAAGTGACAAATACTCCTGTGAGGGGGAACACTCTCAAGACTGAGTGCTCAGTAGGCACTTCAGTGACCTGGCCTTCTTAAAAACCCTACAGATTTAAACTTGCTTAAATTATGATGGCTTTCAAGTTCAGCTTAATATAAACTGATTTAGATTTTGTTTCCATGTTTGCTTTTTGGTTTTTGGGTTTATACTGCAGAGCTCCCTATCCAGATAATGGCGCTCCTAGGGCAAACAAATACATCTAGGGTCTGTCCTGCATCAACCTTTGACTGCCTTGCATATTTACACTGTAAACATCGCATAAGGAAAGAGGGACCTAAGGGTGAAGTGACTTGTTCAAAATCAGGTAACCAGGCCCTGGACTGAGAATCTCATGCAGTTGAAATTCAGTCTCATGTGCCCTTGTTAAATTGCAGTTTCCTAATTTACTGCCTCTTTTAATGCTTTGCTTTGATGCCTGGAGTTCTCTTGTTCTTCAGGGGCTACAGGTGTTCATAACACTACCTTTGTTAGTGAATATTTTATTTTAAATAAAGGGGTGATAGATTGCTTCAGGGATGCAGGTGATCACAGGATAGGAAACGTAACTCGAGCATCTCTGGAAATAACTTTGTGCTGCTGAAAACCTGATATTTTTCAAGATAAATATATTTAACCAATTCTACTCAAGATTGCAATTGGGACTGAGGTGCATTTTCCTTTGTACCTACTTAGAATTCATTTCATGTCAGTTGGGAATGAAAGTAACTTCTATGCAATGACACAGAGCATTGATTGGTAGGTGTTAAAAGAGCCCAGAGTTTCAATTTTATGTTTGGTCAATGTGTGCCAGTGTCATGTAAGCAGTCAGGTACTCAAAGTAGTTGCTATACTGAAGGACATAAGTAGACTAATCTCAGGGTAGGGGCAGTATGCGTAGAGGCACCCTCTATTTTACTGTCACCCTAAAGTCTCCAGTGGACAGTGGAAGTTTTGTTACGCAGGATACCAATAAGAAAAACTACAAATTTGCCAGTATTCTTTTCTGATTTACAGTTAAGTCACAGGTGTTGTTTTAAAGGAAATTATATTCACTGATTCTTCCAAATATTTGAATTAATTAACAATTTTCTCTAAATATCCAGAGTCAGATTTAATTTCAAATAATTAAAAATTGTATCAAGGAAAGCTGGTACTAAATTGACATTAGGAGAGCATAGTATAATACAGTTACTAGCCAGTTGAGGCTGGCTAGTATAATTGTGTTTTCCTCCTCTCAGAAGCCCTATCTTGATCATATTAGGCTGATCATAGAATAAATGTGCATAAATACTGCCAACAATTCCAGTGGACTTCTGGAAATGTCTATTTATTGCCAGTTATTTCCTCCCAGAACATAATTTGCATCTGAGCCACAGACTGCCCTACAATATCTTATCTCAGTGCAATAATACATTTAGATCTGTTGAATTGTCTACGCACAAAGTGAGTAGTAAAGGGAAAAACAAGAACTCTTCAACTAGTATTTGATAGCTAGGGCAAATGGCAGGGAAATACATAATCTCCAAGAACAGTGCTCTGTAAGACTGGATACTTTCAACAGAATTTAGCACCACAAAATATTTTGCTACAGACTAATTTGTTTTTAAAAGATGATTTGAACTCAAATCTGCCATTCAGAAAAATATGCAGTATATTTCCTTTCAAGTGTTGCTCATTTACTGTATGGCTGGCACATTTTGTGCAACAAAACTCATTGCTATCAAGTGGTAAGAAGTTGGCAAATAGAAAAAAAAAGTCTCAATACCCACTATCTGCTTCTATACCACTTCAGGTGCTGCATACTTTTCTGTATTTCATTTGTGACTCTTTTCCAATTGACTGGCTTACTCCAATATCCTATCACAATATGTGGTATTTTTGGAGGCTTTCCATTCTTGTAGAGCTTTGGGTTTTTTTTTTTTCCCAGCCCGCTGATATACGGATCTTTTGTCTGTAGTTCCTCTGACTGCATTTAGTCTATTAACTCCAACTCTGTCTTCTAGACCTGAGTCTCCCGTTCTCTCCGTTTATATTTTTTTCCCTCTGTCTGTTGTTCTCTCCTTTTCCACATCAATTTACCTGTTACCCCTTAGTGAACTTTTTCAATATTTTATGGATTGGTTGTGTTTTTTGTGTTTCTCCCTGACTTAATTTCCTTCAATGACTGTTGGTTTAACTTTGACATTTCCTTATGAAGGAAGCATCTTACTGTTAACTGGGTCTGCTTGAGAGTTAAATTGGAAAACATGCTGAGAGGCACAGAAGGGAATTTCTCTAGCTCTTTGAGTCAGTGTGTCTCAATACATCTCTCTGATACTACAGTACAATACAGCACTGATTCAGCAGTTCCTGAGGAAGAGGCAGTGCTTTTTGCAGAGTGGATTCTCAAGGGCGTTGTTACGGTTAGGACTCCATGAGAGGGAGCAAAGTCACACAGCAGGTACAGCAGCAAAAACTCTATGCCAAATATCCAGCATGCACAATTGCTTCATTATGGTTGCTAGAGATGATACAACATGTATGTATATGATACAACTATACAACACATCTAAACATACTAGTATTCTCTGGGAGAAGGGTCATCAGTGGTTTTGGAACAGACTTTTAGTAAATGCAGAAAATCTAGTATTTTTATTCTAATCTCTACTCCCATTTTTTTAATAGTTCCTTCCCCACAGCTCTTTTTTATTTCTCCCCTATATCAGGTTTCCTTCTTGCTTATCTTCCAGTCAAAGCATGCTGACCCTCAGAGATTAACTATGCTGTCCAGGGGCAGGTGGTGCAATACTGCAGAGACAGTAAAAATCCCTTCCTCAAGAACTGAACCTTGATCTTTCCTGAAGAATCTTAATAGATTCTTTAAACTCAAGAAAAGGAGCAGAGCTGTCAAAGGAAGAAAAGTAAACTGAGACACTGCCACATAATTCAGGCAGGAGTGGGCATGATGGGTGGTACCAGCAGCAAGGCAATAACAGACTGACATCCTGAATTGTCTCATGCCTTTTACTTTTTTTCCTCTCCCCAGACCTCTCACTAAATCCAGGCCCATGACTAAGCTTCCACATTTTTTTAAAAAAGTGAATGCATCATATCTTTTACCAATGCAGATCATCTGTCTGGCTTCACATTCTCCATAGTGTGTACTGTACCTGCACGTTCACTGAAGGAATATTGCATTGATCTCACAGTCTCCTTTTGATGTAGTCATAAATAATACATTTTGGGTGAATCTCGAATTATCCCTGCACTCACTGAGTTTAGCTTTATAACTTGCTGCTCCTGAGGGAGGTTGAAGAATGTGGTTATCAATGTTATGATGCAGACCTGAAAAATTCTGTTTGGCATGTGAATTGAACCAGGGACGTGAAGCCAGTTGACCACACAACTGGAAGGATAGTGAGGAAAATGTAGTATCAATGCAAGGAAGGTGCAGCAGATTTGGCTTATAAAAGCATGGAACTGTCATTGATAAGGTGTGAAGAAATCCCAAGGAGTCAAAGTAGCAATTCCTGCACTGGATATTAGAGAGAACATCCAGATATATTTACCTACCATAATTCAGGAGAAACTAGATGTTGTCTAAAAAGGGTCCGAAAGGCCAAAAAAGATTGGTTTATGCAATGCAAAACGAAGAAAAAGAAGACAGATTTCATACAGTCATCTCCCTGTAAGAAAATCTGTGTAGGCTCAGAGAATTTTGTATCCACGTAATTTCTATACAATATTTACTACAGAGATGTAAACTCAGTTTTGCTGTTTGATTTATTTTCCTGTTTTTAATTCTTATTCCCAAATTACATGAGAAATGTTGCTTTACCTTATCTTCTGCCATCCAAGAAAACTATTTGAAGAAATTAATTTTTTTAAAGTGGAAGTCTTTTAATGATCCTTTGTGTTTTCTTTACAGTGCTCTTTGAAGGTATGAGTATATGATTTGCTTAGAAATTAATTGGTGCTTAAATACATTCAAGGCCAGGCTGGATGGGGCTCTGAGCGACCTGATCTAGTGGGGGATGTCCCTGCTCCTTGCAGGGGGGTTGGACTAGATGACCTTTGAAGGTCCCTTCCAACCCTAACCATTCTATGATTCTATTTGGCCACAGCTTCAGTCATCTATTGAGGTAAAGTGACAAAATGGTGTGGTGAAATCAATAACATTAATAGCTCTTGCAAAAAGAAATTCTTAGCCAGATGTTTTAGCTAATTTAGCGTATCTCTATATTTGAAATTATTACCAGTTGCATTAGATTGTAATTCAGGGAAACACTGAGTAAGCAATGCACTTTCATCCTGTCCTTGTACTGGCAAATACAGCAGACTCAGAAAGCGCTTGGCAGGTGATATCCAGAATACAATTTGTATGCACTGTAAATGGATGTTTTGGTGAAGATCAACTGATCAATTCCTAGCTTATCCAGAGACTTTCTACATAGCTGCAGGCAAACTAAATAATCTAGCGCAAACTAAATAATCTAGTTTATAATCTCTAATGTGAATGTGGCATTTTATTACATTACAAAGATGATGTAAACCAGTCATATTACGAACAGTGTCATATATTGGTCAGAAGTGCAGACTCCAGTAAGTCAAGCTAATAAGGTGCATAAATTCTGAAGGAAAGTTAGGTGTTTCCATTGCAACCTCAAATATATTTAACCCATAAAGAGAGCAGAAAAACAATAATGTAAATACTTATTCCTGCTCCTTTTGAAAAGTTTTACTAGCTAGACCATTTTAAAGTAAGCAAATGAAAATAACTTGATACTATTTAATCTTAAATATCATCAGAAGACTTTGAAGACTGTAGAATGTTTTCTAGCTATAAAAATGCTCAGCTATTCTAAAGCTAGTTTCCTATTTTTCTAGCTGCTTTGACTCAAAAAAAAACCCCATTCAAATATTTTTTCCTTGTACAGTGAACTCTACCTCATTTTAATTTGATTGCAACTCTGTGCTAAAGTGTAATGGAACGTTAATTCTTTCAAAACCTGTGTCTTTTTTTTTTTTTAAATAAACTGACTTCTTTGAATAATCATGTTTGATGGAAGAAGAAATCTAGAGTGTATTAAATGACAAGGTCATTATCATTACATTCCAAATGAACACCTATGGCAAAACACTTCTGGTTCTACTTACATGTTCTGCTGGGAGCATTTCAATTTTCTGGCTCATTGTCAGGTGAAGTTAACAGCTTTCAAGGCCAGATAAGTCATGTCTGAATTTGAAACATCTGTGAGTTGGAAACATCTCTGAGATTAGACAGGATTTTGTTTGGTTTTTTTTGTTTAGCTCCCCAACAGCTAAGCATGAACGTTTAAAACTATATCCTCAGCTGGGGTAGACAGTTTTAGCTCTATAATTTGAATTGTTTTTTTTTTTTGCTTTACATTCACTGGAAGTAATGCCTATGCATGCTTTTACAGAACAGTTATGAAGGATGTACTTAGCTTCAGATTAATCCTGAGGTGTTGTAGTATTAAGTACAGTTGCCTACTCAACATGCTGCAAAGGAAATGTTATTTAATATGAAGAAACAGTTTGGGGTTTATCCTTTCAGCAGGCTAAGACATGCTACTGTTTACTAACAGCTCCTGAGAATTTCAGTATGGCTCCCCTAGTCTGAGTTGGAAGAGCATGCTTTTGTTCTGAAAGGACACGCAGGGCTCTCTGCACTTGCCATGAGGACAAAGGCATATGCAATGTTCTCCTCTTGCTGGCTGAGTGCAAAATGATGCATCTTACCTCAGAGGAACAAAATGAGTATTGGGCACAAATTGACATACAAAAAATTCCACTTAGACATAAGACACCACCTTTTAACTGTAAGGCTGGTGGTCAAATAGCAGCACAGGCTACCCCAAGAAGTTGCGAAGTCTCCATTCTTGGAGATAACCAAAACTTGCATGAACACAGCTCTGAGAAATCTGCTGTAGTTGCCGTGGCTCTAGTCAGAGGGTTTGGGCAAGATGATCTCCAGAGATGCCTTCCACTGCCATTCATCCTGTGATTCCATGAAAAAAAAAAAAAAAAAAAAAAAGGAGAAAAAGGAGGACTCAGAACTAAAAACTACCCTTGATTTTTAGAAGGGAAAACAAAAAAAAAAAAGTAACTTATAATTTTCATGGGCAGTAAACTGGCATATGGTTTGCTATGGATTTAGACCTGTCTTATAGGAGAAAAACATGTACTTTGGGTGGGGAAGTCTTTTCGAAAATACAACTTTTTTATTTGGTATTCTAATGCCTTGAGTGACAGGTAAATAGTGTGAATGGTTCAGAAAAGTTCAAAAACCATCAGTGCAAGAGATGAGAGCAAAATTACTGTGTAAAATTTGGTTTAATAATAATCTTCAAAGGGAAAAGAAACCTGTAAAAGCAAAAAGCTATGTGAAATGGTGTGCTGAAATGGGATAGGATTGTCCAATTTTGTATTTAAGCACTATCATAGGAAAATTCGTCCTTCATGAACAATCATTTTAGGTATGAGGATGTAGGAATAATGTTAGAGAGCAGTAAAAAGGGAAGTCTGAAGGGAATATACAGCAGAATCCACTTCTAGCAGTCCCATTGGAATTAGATGAGCGTTCAATGGGACAGCAGTTCCGAAGATGACAGGAGGTCTGATTACGATTATACCAGTTTCTTACGTTTCAGTGCCTTTAGGTACAGCAGTCATACAGGCTAGTCTGTCTCTGTGCAAGAGACTTTGTTTTCACCTTAGTAACAGGGTTTATTAGTTAGAGTGGAGAATCAGAGCATTGGCTATATCCAGTGCAAGATTTTGAGAGAGATGCTAAGTGTTGTTACAGGACCTGTTATCAGACTGAGCTAAAAACCACAGGCAAATACCAGGACAGTGGTGTACCAGGTTTGAGTTCTAGTGCTGGCAGAGTGAGCTTAATAACTTTCATTCCTCAAAAGTTAACATTTTCTCATACTTACTTCTTTTACAGGAATATGTAGGTGTAGGTGTCAGCTTGATATTAATTGTAAAAAATCTGGTATTAGACATGATTTCAGTGGAGCTAGGCAAGTTCAAACTGAAGGGACTAAAGTGAAAAATCACTCTGAGTGGCAAGGGAACTCCATTCTGTTTGGCATAAGCCTGATCCAAAGCCCACAACAATGAGCAGAATGATCTCTATCATTTCATGTATTACCAAAGTATTTATGGCTAAAATTACCACTCAGGGCTGTGATTTTATTCACCTTTTGTGAGCACTTTCTTTGTTTTGATCTGTGAAAGTTTTAACCTCCTTACTGTCATCTCTGGAGCTTATTCTGCATTTGTTTCAACACATTCCAGAAGACACTGCTTGGGAAGAAATCCACTGAACTTGCTGAATTTCAGCTCATTATACAAAACATCAGCTTTTGCATCTGGTCCTAGTTAGTTGCATAGTTTGATTTTCAAACAAACAAACAAACAAAATATCCCAGATACGCTCACAACTGATCTGAGCTTTATAAGGAAAAGTTAATGAACTCTGTTAGGAACTCTAGGTTTGTAATGAATGCAGATAAGTTTTATTTGGCATGGTTTTACTTCAAATGTGACAGCTTTATTTTAGATATACTGGTATGGAAAAATCTAAACACAACCACTTCTGTCGTTATGCCAGCACAAACACATCACTATTCCTTGTCATTTGGAGCTTAAAATTAGAAATGTCCAAGTCAATAAAGGAAAACCCAGAATACTTACATATTTATGCCAAATCTGTCCTGTTTGTGCTATTATAAGATTTAAAATGATGGCCAGAAGTGTTTTCTGCACTATGCTTGAGCTGATCCAGAGACAACAAACAGTCAGCTTTTGCCCTTTTAAAAGATCTGAAAAGTAAAGATCAAATTAGTCTCTCAGATGTCTTATGAATGGGTTAGGAACTGTGAGTTAGGACACGTGTTATACCACAGCATAAAACCAGGATGGGTCCGCAAATAAGAAAATCTATGGTGTTCATTACTACATTTTTCCTTTTCCTAAAATCAACCTTCTTTCAGGTCAGCTATAAAGGCAAATGAGACAGGAATTTAATTTAATACATATGCCAAGCCTACTATAGCCTACTATAGCAGCTATGAGGTGTAGGAAACCTTCTAAGCCACACAACATGCAGACCTTTCTACCTGTAGCACACAAGCTCTGAACAGTGCCATGCTCATGAGTACAGAAGCACCAGTGACTCTAGAAAGAGGAACAATAGGAACAGACATAGATAAAAAACTCTCTATAAAAGATACTCTGAGCACTTTTCCAGATCAGTATATACATTTACTACTTGATATTTTTTTCATGGCTTAAATTATAAGAAATTAATTTCCCCATCATGGGAAAATTAGACTTTTATAAGATATTAATCTGCAGATTTAGGAAGAGCTTACATGAGTTTCTTATTTTACTGCCTGCTCAGGTTCTCCCAGCTCCCTTTCAACAGAGTCCTCCTGCTTTGATGTCTTCCTCTACCCAGGTTGCCAGAAGGCTTTCAGTTGCAAATGCAGGCGTTTTCAACTGTTAGATATAGTTGTGTTGTATTATTCATCATCTCAATCAAAAAATGTATTAGTGGGACAGTTATTTTACATAGAGGACAAAATATTAATAATTGGAAAGGCAGCACACTGTGCACAGAGGAAGATGGTACTCAGGCGTGTTTGGCAGTGGAGGAGCTAGGTTTGTATCTACGTTGCTGTTTTCCATCTCTGTCATATATCTGTCACTGAACCTTTAAAGCACTGTTTTTCTAAAAGACTACCTTGCCCATCAGGCTGGTAACCGAAACTAATGACATGCTTATGGCTTTTGAGAAGTACAATTCTCTTTACAGAGAACACCTACGAAGCATCATTGCATATAAGGGTTATTTTCACATACTGGTATTTTTTCCTAGTTTTTGTTCTAGTAGTACCTGGGGAAACTGGCACCTGCAAAAGCCAAATCTTCCCTGAGCTGCTGAAAATTATTAGAAATGTCAGTGAATGGATCTGCACCTCAAGGGCAATCTTGAGGCTTGTTACACTAGCAAGGAATTATCTTTAAGTCTTGCACTGTTACTCAGTTATCTCTGTATATCATGTACATAAAGCAGAGTGACATCTGTAGGAGACTGGTGAGTCAGGACCTTGCTCGGAGTTAGAGATGTGCACTAACCCTGCTCTTAATGCTGCCAGCTGCGGAGGGCTAGTATTCACCTTTCTGCTCAGCTCACCCCCTTCAGAAGTGAGGGCAGAGCATTGCTGGTGAGAAAGAACTGAAGCTGGAGAGTGACACAGTATAAAAGCAAGTGACCCAAGATGATAAAGAGATGAAGGAGAATCAGGGTGGGGCAGGATGAAGAAGAGGTTGGGGGCATAAGTAAACCCTACAAAAGCAGATAAAATATCAGAGAATTATTTTTCCCTTCTCTCCATACAATTTTCCTGATCTTTCTTCTCCTCCGTGTCAGCTCTCCCGAGATGAACATTATGCTCTGTGCACCTCCATCTTCAAGGACACTCTGACAGTCTCCCATTTTGAACATCTAATAACCCTATATGCTTTGTCTTTGTTAACACAAGCATGGTCTTGGGCTGTTTAAATGACAGTGAAGCACTTCCACACTTCATATCACTCAAAGGTTCAGAGGGATCTTTTTGATGTATGTGCATTAGCTCATCTGTCAGACTTTACACTTACGGCTTTTTGAAAATAGATATTCTAATCATCAGGCTTGAGAGCTTTTGACTCTGAAGACACGAAACTCTTCCAGTTTTTGTCTTTCACGTCTGCTTTTCTACAGAAGCCTCAGTAAATGGGCATGCTTAAAAAGCATGCAGCTTAGTACTGGGAGATGGGATCTTTCTCCTGCAGCTGCCTCCTCACTCTAATAACACTGCCAGGTGGTGGTGAAGCACTTTGTTTCACAGCTCCAGATTGTACCTGACTGGAACGGAGGTCTGTCAAGTCCAGTGCCTGATGCTGGTCAAGAAAGCAGCACATGGATGAGAGAGAACTCTTCCTTAAAGGTAGAACTCATTTTGACTTCTGGAAAATGTTTAAATTCCAGTTTCTGGCTTTAAAACAAAATAGCCTCTCAAAAATTCATGGCCGTGAACAATACGGTAACATTTCTGTTATCTGTTAAGCATACCATCTTCTGTTGACTCTTGCTGGTTTCCTGGCCCCAGCTATGTTCTTTGGTAGTGAACTCTACCATAGAGTTACGTTGTGTGAAAAAGTATCTCCTTTGATCTGTTTTTAAGAATGATTTAACTGTCTCCTTGGTTTTTACGCTGTAAAACCAGGAGAATGAAACTTCTTTTTCTACTGTTCTTCTCTACTATTTCTAGACACTTACTTCTAAACTCTCGATCTCTGTTTTCTCAGGTGAACATTTTTTTCACTCTGTTCAGATGTGCACCTTTCTCCAGTCTTAATCATTCAATCTTCCTTCTAACTCTGCAATATCTTGCAGTAGGATAGCCTGTACTGTACCCTTCTTCCACATGAGTTCACACTATCAAGCAGAAGACCAGTGTTGCAATTTGGGGCTGGCTTGGCAGGTCAGAGCTTCACCTCTTTTTCACTTAGGTGTCCCTCCCCACCTTAGCCTTTCCAGGGCGCAGTGGGTGCCACTTAACTCTTTGATGGTTTATTCCACAGTGCCGTTCTGTGCAAAAAGGTGACTTCAGCTAACTCGTAACAGTCTTTTCTTTAAACCTCTCCTCCATACACAGTACAACTGTTGCCTACATCAAAACTTCTGAGATATTATGGGCCAGACTGCCAGTATTTAAAGCAAAAAGAGATTATATTTTTGATTAATCCTTATCTTTCACTAATTCATTCTTTCTTCAGATCATGTTTTTTCTGTGAAGTCAGGAACTGTTTCTGTAAGTGTATAGTCTGACACAGATAAGGGGGAGGAGGAGGTATTTACATGGTCAATAGCGTAAATGGGCTTAACTTCTGCTGTGCCTGCAGAGCTGGAGTGGAGCTGGTCTCGCTGGGATGAGCAGATGGTGGCCTGTAAGAGAGTTGTGCAGCAAAAGCTGTGCTCCTTGGGAGCCGTGACTGCGCTCTGCTCCCAGCTAGCCTTTGCCTTCCACCATGGTTTCCCCAGGGTTGATGGGGAACATTATGCATTGCGGCTGCTCCAGGGCCAGCAGAGGTGGGCTGCCACCACCATGTCCCAGTGAGTCTGCCTTACTGCGAGGCACCAATCTGGTGTCGGCAAACAGAAAACAGGAATTTTCTCTTAAGGGCCACGCTAAGCTTTTCCTAACAGACCTCAGGCCCTGGCTCCTCAGCCATTTTGGATCGAGTTACTGAAATTTATATATTTTGCCAGTAGGGCTGGACTGAGAAGAGCCTAAGAGCAGGCTGAGCTCTTCTCGCACCTCTCCCCCGCCTCAGTCACTGCGAGGGCTGCCTGGCCGTTACCCGCCCCTCGGCCCTGCCCAGACCTTGCCCGTCGCGCGTCGGCACCGCCCGAGCCAAGCCCAGCCCTGGCCCTGGCCGGCCGCGAGGCCCCGCACATGCCCAGTGGCGGGGCGGACGCCGGCCGTCAGTCAGTGGCAGCGCGGCTGACGGGGCAGGGGCGGGCCCGGTGAGGCCCGCCTCGCCCGGGCGATACCTCAGCGCGGCGGTGGTAACAGGGGGGTAGGCGGGTAGCGGCAGTGGGGACGCGGCGCTGCTGCCGTGGCTTCCTTTGCCCGCCGCTGGCCCTTCCTCCGCCTGCTCCGCGCCAGTGCTCGACTCAGCCACCGCTCCAGGCAGGGAGGGAGGGCGGGCTGGGAGCAGCCTCCCGCTGCCCTCGGCCGCCCCCCTCCCCATGCAGCCCGGCCCGCCGCTGGGAGCCCTCCCCGGGGGGATGTTTCTGCGGCCGCTGCCGGGATAACCGGCGCGCCGTCCGCCCCCGCCGAAGGATGCTGCCCGCGCCGTGGCGGGTTCCGACTCGGGCAGCAGCGGCCGCGTCCCCCTCCTCTGCTCCGGGCAGCGTCGCCAGGGAGAGATGACTTCAAGGCACCAGGCGGACTGGATCCCTTACAGGTAGTGGGGACCCCCGCCGGGGGGCAGCGGGTAGAGCGGTGCGGGCGCGGCCGGAGGGACCAGGGCTGCTCCGCGGCTGGAGCCGCTGCCCCTCGGCAGGGCTCGGGGGGTCGCCGCCGGAACCCGCGCCTCGGCTGGCGGGGCTGGGGCGGCCGGACCCTGCCCGGGGCGCGGCGGGGAGGTGGCGGGTGCCGTGCCTGCGGCTGGCAGGCGCTGCCGGAGGGGGGCCCCGGTCCCGCCTCCCAACTTCGGACCGGTCCCGCTCCGCGAAGTTCAGAGGCTGGTCTCT